>JAEMBS010000069.1:0-94000 GCA_018467065.1 Ephestia elutella | reverse complement strand
CGTTGAAAACACCATTGGCTTTAACAGAGACTCCGAATAAACCTATGGAGCACATGTTCATAGACTTATATTCGTCAGTAGTATATTATTGGGCATTCTACCCCACTTCCGTTCTTCAGGTCACTTCGTTCCCTTCATCACTCCAGTGGCGTAGAATGCCCAATAATATAAATTAAAGCTAGTTACTTACATCATGACATCCAGTACACTTCACTTTGTTAAACTCACTTTACTATGTATATTTTACTACTAAGCTATATTTCGGACATTATAACTACCTATATGAAATGAGATGAGATGAAATTCAGATCAGATGGACTCGTGTTGTTTCACAGAAGCAAAAATCCCTTGACGCCATGTAGTGTAGGCCTCGTATGTATTCAATTTTCTGTGACCAGATTGGCTCAAACAACACCAAAACTTCAAATGCTCACATATTGAATGAGAGTTGAAATTCAGATCAGATGGACTCGTATTGTTTCACAGAAGCAAAAATCCCTTGTACTCTATTTCCTGTGACCAGATTGGTTCAAACAACACCAAAACTTCAAATGCTCTCATTTCACATATGTACCTATAAATAAGTAATATGAACTTCAGTTTTAGGCTGTACATACCCAAATCTTAAAATTCAAGTCAGGTCGACTGATGGGATTTACATACTTACGAGATCTTACAATTAATCGATTTCTGTAACCCATTTGAATTTTAAGATTCAGTTTTCATTAAACTTAAATTTGAGACTTTGCATCTTATGTCTTTCCACAATAAAAGATATTTATCTAATTTTGTGACCCAGATTAGGCTCGATTGACATCCAAATTTAAATTTAAAATAAAACACATACCTATCACCGACCGATCATAACCAACACTACTTATTAAATGGAAAAAAGCTTAATAAGCAAGCCTCCAGCGGCGACTACATGGGAACGCGATGTGTGAGCTAAAGGCTCATTCACACTGTAAAATAAAATCAAATAAATAACAAACAAGCATACGGTCGCCGCCGGTCGGTGAAATATGGGTGCGCAATTGTTGTAGCCTATAGACGATAGTAAAATCTTGTGATGCAAGTGTTTATATCAAATCATAGGTACCGTATTTACTTTAACTATAAACTTTCAAATTAATCGGATCACGTAGTTGTTGTACATGCCTGTGGTATATCATCGAGACAATCTTTATACCAATACATAGCTTAGGTTAAACCAAAAAATATACACATCTTTACATACTATATAGTTTATACTAATTTATTTATATCGTGTAGAAAGACCTTATTTTTCGTGTACGAGTTGCATGTTGTAGTCAATATAAAAAATAGTACAGTGGATTTATCGAAATAATATTTTCTACTTCCTAGATTTTCCGTCCATATGTACACATATGATCACAAATTTTAATATTATCACAAAAGTCATTGTAGCCAAGTGGTTAGATATGCTGTGACCATTAAGTAATGGCCGCAGGTTCAATTCCCATAAGTAAGTATTTGTAATACTTAGGTAAATAGTTATTGATTAAGGGTTTCACGATTCATGACTTTTTGTTTTAAAATTTGATAATAAACCATTTCATAGTTTTACTGCAACATCATGTAAGTTTACACTTACATATGTTGCTGTCATAGCATAAACCATAAAATAGAGAGAGTATAGAAGTAACATGACATAATGTAATGTAAATAGAATGATTATGTAGGTGAAGTTAGTACAAGGTTACTCTTCTGTATTCTCAATGATTACAAATAACTGCTAACAATGCATATCATTTTCAGGGTTCTGTATGGTGAGAAGGAAATCATCGAAATGAAAAATGTGAAATGGAATTATTTCTTCGTAAGACAGTTACATGATTTATAAAAATGAAACAAAATTCTGATTACACAAGTATTTGCTGTTTATTTCTCAATGATACATTAAACATAACAATTAAATTCACTTTATAAAAATTAAATCGTCTAAATGATGACCGAAACGTTTACGACATTCCTCAAATCTGGATCTTAGGTTTCGGAATACGCTCTCAAGTGTTTGTCTTGAGATTGATTGCATTTCATTAGAGATATTCACCTTTAATGCATTTATTGTTTTTGGATTATTATTGTACACTTTGTTTTTCAAATATCCCCATAGGAAAAAGTCTGTAGGTGAGAGATCCGGACTCTTAGCAGGCCATATGATGTCGCCTCTACGAGAGATCACCATCCCAAGTGGAAATACATCTCTAACCGATTCCATACTAATATCAGTTATATGGTAAGCCGCCTCATCTTGTTGAAACATAGTGTCGTTATTGTAACCAGTCATTTTCATAAGTTCTGGGTGCAAAAATTTGCGTAGCATCTTCGCATATTGTTGTGAATCAACAGCTCTGCTTTGGCTCCCGGAATTTTCGAAAAAATAGGGACCTATTATACCGAAGCTAGATATACCCGCCCAGACTGTGACTTTCGAGGAGTGAAGTGATTTTTGATTGTTTGCATCGCACCTATAACGACAATTATGCTTACTCACTGTTCCATTTAAAGAAAAATGCGCTTCACCAGAGAACAGAATATTGTTAAGACTTCGTAGATTTTCGAGCAATTCTATAGTAAAAATGAATCGAGATTGAAAATCTTCCTTCTGTAAATCTTGCACCAGCTGTATTTTGCTCTGTTGAAACTCTGAATGGTTTGCTGAAACTCGAAGTAATGAATTATTGACCGAAGGATCTCCGAGCACCATTCTGTTATCTTTTACACGTTCGTTTGTATTACAGGTTCTTTCACGATCTTTGACCAGAACCCCAAATGTGGATCCACAATTTTCAAATCGTTTTACCCATATCTTGATTAAATTTACACTGGGACAGTTTTTATTATTCTTTAAAGCATATTTTGAACAAAACAAGTCACGAACAATTACGTAAGAACGACTATTTTCATAAAAGGCACGAACACAAAAAGCGCGTTGTTGTCCCGTGAAGTGCTCCATAGCGACTAAATTTGAAGTAAGTAAGTATGTGATAAAAGTAATCGTCACGTAAAATAAGTGATAAGTACGGAACACTTCTTACATTTCTTATTCGAACTTGATACCTAGTAATATTGGTTTTGTTTAGTGGAATACATGTGAATTGTCGGTTTGCTTTGTAATGGATTCCTATAATTTATAATTACACGGTACTCAGTCTTTGTAATATGATTCTACCACAACTGTAATTTGTGGGAATTATAGTAATTTACATTCTATAACTTTGACTAAATTAAGTTATGATGCCACAGACAACCGAATGGCTTGGACTTAAGATTCAATTTAATTAAATTATAATTATCTGCTGACATGATATATTTCTTCTAATAAAACCAATATTTCAGATCACAAAAATACATTTTTTATTCAGCTGCTTCCGAGGTGACATACCACCAACGATATAATAATTTTATTTTCTACGTGACTTAAGTATCAGCTTACACTACTACTACTCGAAAATGTAAGTAAGTAATATCTTTATTTCCTGTCCTTATTCTCTGAATTAATGTAATAGTGATTTATGCGTGTGTATTTTCTTATAAATTTAAATTTATATTCTTCTTTTATTATATTATCTTCAAATAAATTGCGTTCAAATAAAATAAAGCATAGTTTTATAAATAAAGTTTTTGTGTGTTCTATTACAGGTCGGACTACGAAAGTGACTCTTTTGAATCTGTGAGGACAGCGCCGCCGCCGCCCACAAAGTCTAAAAAACAACAGGCGTCGAAGCGCAAAGCCTCAGACTCTGCGAGCACCAGTAACTCTGGATCCAAGACGAAATCAAGGTACTTATTTGTCTCTTATTTATCACTAGTAGCTTTAAACTTAGTGGTAGCGTAGTTTTCCGTAGAATCCACAGTTTTTTTATTGGTTCAGTTGTTTTTTTGAGTTTGTCCATTTCAAAGCAAACAAATCTCTCTATTTCTAATAATAGTAGGTATAGATAGTGAAGATTTAGTTCCGTGTTAAGTGTGCATTGTGGTTCCTTTTTTCAGTATACTTACTTCCAAGATATAAACTAATATAAGTAAAAATAAAATTAAACTACAATTAAACTAAATTTAAAAATAATAACATATAAAAATATTTAATAGGATTATTTAAGTTTAATTTGTGATGTGGTCATCGCTAAGATTACTGTGATTTTCTTACTTTCAGGTTTCTACCGATTTATATTTTTTAACAAAAAAATATTATTGTTTGTTTACAGTAAAAAAAGAAACGGATCGGATCTGTTCGAGTTGGAGGGTGAAATTGAACACCGTTTGCCTATCAAAGGCGCTGACAACCTGACATCTTCCTTGGTGAGCCGTGTTGCCAACGGTAAAGTTAGAAGAACGGCTGACTTAGCAGGCGAATTCTTTATAGACGTGAAAGTATACCACAAGGCGGATATTGCTTCCATTCGTCCGGAAGATCGGTGGAAGAAAGCAACTGTTACGCTGAAGGTGCAGTTAGATAAGAATACCCCTCCATGGCACGAGCTGCAATCGTTCATGCGCCGGGCTCACGAACTTTTTAACGACTCGGAGCCGGTATTTTATAACGATAAGATTTAGGTATTAAGTATTTTAATATAAGAATATACTTTCTATATTTTAACTTGAACGATTTTTTTTACAAAACCTTTCTTATTTAATTAGAGTACAATGCCTTTCTGTACTATTTGTAACACAGCTGTTGAGCGCAGTCATTGGACAGGTCACCTCCGCAGTAGCAATCATAAAAACAAACATGTATCTTATTTTTGCGAAGGCGTAGAAAAAATAAATTCCGCATTTCGGAACCGTATAGCTTCGTACAGAATAATAGATATAAACGAGAAATGTTCATTTGAATCGTTCTTTAGTGATTCTCGCGAGAAACTTAAAAAGTTAATAGACATGTCTCTAAATGATCATACTTGTGTGAAAATTAATTTAGAATTTTTTGCTATGTTTTTAATGTTTAAAAACGATAAACAGGAGATAAAATCATTTCACACAAAAAACTATACACTCCATCAAAATTATGACTATGATTCAATAATTTCAGAAATAAAAAATACTCTATCAAAAAAGATGGAAGAGTTTCAGGACCGTGACAGTGGTTGGACTTTTTTGAATAGTTCTCACATAGAAATTAATATAAATAAATATCAACCTTTGTGTGGATCAAGTTTCATCGAATTGCCGCCAGCGATAAAATCAAAACGAGCCTGTGTCAATATTCGTAATAATGATCAGTATTGTTTCTTATGGTCTATTGTTGCTGGTCTTTATCCCGCAAAACATCATCCGGAGAGAGTAACATCTTATCCCGATTTTCGAAATGTGTTAAATATAAATGATTTATCGTTTCCATTGAATTTATCTGATATTGCACGATTTGAAGTTAATAATCCTAATATTTGTGTATATGTTTATGGATTAAAAAATAATCACGTTGTAGGACCACTTTATAAACCTAATATATTAAAGGAAAAAGTGATTCATTTACTTTATTTAGAAAGTAATGGATTGTCACATTACTGTCTCATCAAAGATTTACCTCGACTTGTAAGGAACCAAATAACAAAGCATCATAGTAAGTTACACTTTTGTAATAATTGTTTAATGTTTTTTAATTCAAGTAATGAGCGTGATATGCATAGTTGTGGAGGTGTTGCTACCGAATTACCTCCAAAGGGTTCTTTTACTCAATTTGTAAATTATAATAGGAAGCAAATTGTTCCGTTCGTTATATATGCTGACTTTGAAACAATGTTAGAACGGTTCCAATCGTGTGAGCCAAATCCAGATAAGAGTAGCACGGTGACGCGACAGCGACATGTGCCAGTAGCTTTTGCATATCATATCACTTGTAGGCTAGACAGGAATTATAATCGTTACGTTTCTTATCGCGGCTCGGATTGCGTGTCTGAGTTTATAAAGTCAATTTATCGAGATGCATTAGAAGTTCATGATATTTTAAAAAACAAAGTGCCTATCATATTTACTGACGAAAATGCTCGTGAATTCGAAACTGCTACGATGTGTCATATTTGTGATCAGTTCTTGTTGGGTGATAGGGTCCGCGATCATTGTCACGTGACTGGGAAATATCGTGGAGCTGCTCATAGCTACTGTAACTTACAATATAAACAACCTAATTTTTTACCAATATTTTTTCATAACTTATCGGGTTATGATAGTCACCTTTTATAAAAGAATTAAGTAAAGCCCCAGGATATATTAAAGTTATACCTAAAACGAAAGAAAGCTATATATCTTTTACAAAGTTTATTCCTACTTCTAGCGATACATTTATGCAACTTCGTTTTGTTGATTCTTTTAGGTTCTTAGGAACTAGCTTGGCTAAGTTAGTTGGTACTATGAAAAAAAAAGATTTTAAACAATTAAAACGTTATTTTCCCGAAGAAAATAAATTTAATTTGCTTATCCGTAAGGGTGTATATCCTTACGACTATATGTGTCAGTGGGATCGTTATTCAGATTTTTGCTTACCATCAAAAAGTAGTTTTTATAACTCTGTGACTGATGAAAATATTACAGACGAAGACTATGACCATGCTCAGTCTATTTGGTCAGTGTTCAATATTCAAAATATGGGTATATACACAGATTTGTATCTTAAAACCGACGTTTTGTTATTAACAGATGTATTCGAAAGTTTTAGGAAAACTTGCAAAAACATTATAATCTCGATCCCGCGTGGTATCTTACGGCACCTAGTCTATCATTCGATGCAATGCTTTTAAAAACAAAAGTAAAATTAGAATTAATAACTGATGTTGCTATGTTTAAAATGATACAGGAAGGTATTCGAGGAGGTATTTGTATGTGCGTTAAGAAACATGTTAAAGCTAATCATAAATATTTGGAATCTTACGACAAATCTCGCCCAAATTCATTCATTATGTACTTAGATAGTAATAATTTATACGGTCACAGTATGTGTCAATCACTTCCCTATTCAGAGTTTAGATTTTTAAATAGAGAGGAACTGGATAACTTACAATTTAATATTACCAATATTAGTGATACCGCAGAAAAGGGTTATATTCTCGAAATTGATTTGACATATGATTCAAACCTTCACAACAATCATAATGATTTCCCGCTTTGTCCAGAAAAATTTAAGCCTCCTGGTGGATCTAACAAAAAATTAATTCCAAATTTGTACGATAAGTTCCATTACGTTATTCACTACGTGCATTTAAAAAAATCATAAAGCACGGTTTGATATTAAGAAAGATCCATCGCGCCATTGAATTCAATCAAAGTGCTTATTTAAAACAATACATTGATCTTAATACACAGTTACGTCAAAAAGCAGAGTCTGAGTTTGAACAAGATTTTTTAAGTTGTTAAACAACAGTATTTTTGGTAAAACTCTAGAAAATAATGAAAAAGAATAGACGTTAAATTCGTTAACAAATGGAATGATATGACCCATAGAACCAAAAAGAGTACTTGTGCCGAAAAGTTGATCGCGAGCCCATATTTTCACAGTGTATCGATATTTTCAGATGACTTGGTAGCAATTCAAATGAATCCTTCTCGTGTTATTCTTGACAAACCAATTTATATAGGTTTTGTTGTTTTAGAATTATCGAAGAGTCACATGTATGATTTCCATTATTCTATAATGAAACCATTTTATGGTGATCGAATTGAATTATGTTATACCGACACTGATAGTTTAATTTATAATATAAATACAGACGACTTTTATAGAGATATTAAGTTACATTTTCTGAAATACTTTGATACCAGTAATTACAATCCTTCTAATGAGTATAAACTACCTTTGATAAATAAAAAAGTCCCGGGTTGTTTTAAGGATGAAATGGGTGGACGAATTATAACTGAGTATATTGGACTGCGCTCAAAGGTGTATTGTATAAAAACATTAAATAAGACGATACAAAAGGCTAAAGGAACAAAAAAATGTGTTACAAAAGAAATTTAAAATGTTACATTATAAAGATGTTTTATATAACTCTAATGTAATTCGCAAAAAGAATGTACTGTTCAAGTCTATTAAACATGAGATATTCACACAGAATGTAAACAAAGTTGCACTTTCCAGCAATGACGACAAACGGGTGCTATTATCAGACCAAATATCTACTATGGCTTGGGGAAATGAAGCCATTACCTTGTAATGTAAATTTTGTTATAAAATAATTAGTTTTAAATACATACTTTAAACCAATATTTGTAATGCATTATAATCATAGGATAATTTTAGTATTATATTGTTCACATCAAAATTTAAATAAATCCCAGGGTGATCAAATTATAGTTGTTTTATTTTAATGTAAGGCTCATTGCGCAAACGAAATATGACCCCGCACAGGTGTCACAGCTATCTAAGCAAGTTCAAACTTCAAATGTTAATATAATATTAAATGTATACCTAGATATATTAATTCCTTACACTTGCAATCATTACGTTGGGTGAGGACGTCTTGATATAACACGTGTGTGGTACTGCTCGTATTAAATATGTAAGTATTGAAAGTCTTAATTTTATTATCCTACTAATATTATAAAAACGAAAGTTTGTGAGGATGTTTGTTAATCAATCACACAAAATATACTAGACGGATTTTGATTAAATTTGGTATTCTGGTAGAAAAATACTGGGAATAGCACATAGGGTACTTTTTATCATGAAATTCCCACGGGAGCGAAGCCCCAGGGCGCGGCTAGTTTTCAAATAAGTATTTTCAAAATAACTTGTAGTAATTAATGTTTAATTTGTTTCAGATAGTCATAATGACTGAATCACCGGATATAATTTTTTCCCAGTGCGGTCAAGGCTTGCCAGGATTGTTACCATCTCACAGTTTGAGCTGGCATATTCCTGAAGAACAAGGACCCGCTTTGAAGAAAACTAGGACAAGACGAGAACCCCCAAAGCGGCAGCAGTCAACATGCCAGTCTTTTGTTATAAATAATGAAAAGAAGAAGGGCATCAGATTGATCCAGATAAAAGTACTGGACATAAGTGATCGTCAAGCAGCTGCAAGTGACAGCGAGGAGGTCGTAGTTTTGAATGCGCAGTATGTAGTGAGTGAACCTGTAGACATTATAATGGACGAAACTCATACGTTAATAAATAAAATTTCGAAAAAATTATGTGATAATAATAGTTATGATTATATATAACTAGCGTTCGCCTGCGTGAATTTCCCACGGGAACAGTGCTTTTTCCGAGATGAAAGGTACCTTATGTCCTTCTCCGTACTTCTAACTATGTGTATGTGAAATTTCATGAAGATTGGTTCAGTAGATGAAGCGTGAAGAGGTAACAAACAAACAAACTCACTTTCGCATTTATAATATTAGTTAAGATAATTAAGTTAAGTAAAGTTATTAAGTTAGTAAAGTTAGTATATTTCGTTAAATTGTTAAGCAAATTTATTAGTACATATAATTAAAAAATATAATTTCATATGCCTATGTAACAACCAAACTAACTTGTAAATAACTATGTAACAATAAATAAAATAATACGATTTTAATTAAATGTTAGTTCTGTATCATAGATTTAGCAAAATAATAAACTTAATGTAAGATAACACTATAATAAAAAACACTACAAATATAAAGATTGCATTTTATTTAAAGTAAATCACAAATGTAGTGTAAATTAGTTGTATTAATATGGTTAAAAAGTATTGATTATATCTGTTACCACCCTGCGGATAATGGATAGGGTTATATATTTGTATTAAAACATCCAAAATACATTCAAAAGAAATTTATTAATGGACAATATTAAAATAGTTTAAACCTAGACATATTATTGTCATAGTACCACTTTCGAATACATACAGCATTATTTAACGCACACATTACTTTATGATTCACACAATTATAGTTTTTATTTTGGTTGTATGTTTTTTTTAATGTTGTTAAATTAGGGCTTCCTTTTTCACCTATATCAATCACTTCACAGTCTGCACACATCAATTTGATCCACTTGATTTTTTCTAAACCTTTTGTTATGATCTTCTTATTTTTTAAATATGGTAGAATAACTCGTCGAAATTCTTTATAATCTATATAGCCTTCGCTCCACTTAATATCTCTGTGTTTTTCCAACCATCTTACTCTTTTCTTTTCTTCTTCCGTCAGACAATGGAAAGGATATGGTGGTTTAACCAGGAACATCTGCGTATTTTCCTCAGTGACAACAGCAACTTCCTTCACGATAAAGTTATTTTGAATGTCTAAAAACCCTTGAAGGTCGACTATGATTATATCCGCATTCATTTTAATCACCAAATTTCAGACGAAGTCTACAAAACGACTGATGAAATTTGCCATAATACTCGTATAATAAAGCCTGATCGAGCTGCGAGTTGCAACTTGTCAAAACATGTTCCTTTTATTTCATTACTGTGAAATTTTCTTTACAGTACTACTAAGTGGTTTGTATTCCACTACACAGTCATTAAGTATTAAACAATATGCAGACGTGAGATCAGGTAAATTTATATCAGACTCTAACTCTACCCGAACATCAACTACTGGTCCGGATTTTACATGATCGTTTTGTCTTGAACAGTCAATTACAAATAATGGCGCTTTTTCTACAAAGTCTTTTTCACTTAGAAGAGGTTCTGCCCGACGATTGTAGAAGGACTGTTGAAATCTAGCATACTGTTCTTATAATATAGCTACATTTTGTTTCGAGAAACAGGAATTAAGATTTTCGTAAGGATAGTAATTAGAATTAAGGTATACTTTAACATTTCTCAAATCACAGTGGTCAAATTGAGACATGTCCTTTTCGCTTTTATTTTTTTGATCTGTTTGTAAACCAATAATAACGTATCTCGGTTTTTCAACATGAGATGATGATTTAATTGACCAAGTATGTTTCGAAGTTTTAGGTAATAATGGATATTCGTATAAGTCCCAATTCCGAAAAATCATTTGTATTGATCGATCTCTCTCAGTAAGTTTAAGAAGGTTAATCTTTTCTTTATCTGATACCTTGACATGAGGTACTCGCCATATTATTTTGTTTATTTCAATATTTTCTACAAATTCTCCACTGCTGAGTTTCAAAGCATTAAGGTCCGTATTACTTCGTAACAATATCAGTTCATGTTTACAGTTAATGACAATTTTTTTGTAATCTTCAGCAAAGCCAAGAATATTGCACAGGGGAATAGAAACTGAAAATGATCCCCCTTGCGGATTTGTTGACCCGTTAATATCCCAACCCCAACTCTTCGACATCCTTGATTCACTTTCATTCATAGATATTAAAGACTTTATTGTGGTAGTAATGCCAGCATTTTTTATTTTATCTATTTCGAAACCATTAAGCTCGTATCGTATGTCTTGGAATAGGTAAAGAAAAGGGTTATTAGTACAGTGAACATTTAATACCTTCTCTTTGCCATCACCCTTTTTGACAGTTATTGCACCTTCTAAATAAAGTGTACTTGCAGATGGTAACACGTATAAATCTTGTTGATTGATAGGTATGCGAATTTCATCACTTCTATTAAAACTTGTCACATATGGTTTGTAAGAATGAAATTCAACACCATCTATGGTATTATCTTGAAAAGGTGTAGAGGAAATATCTAATATACTCATTTTATTAACCCTAATTGTTTAAGAAATTCACTGTTTTCCTTTGTCAACTTTGTTTTCTTTTTATGTGTTCTCTTATGAACAGACCGATAAGAACTAGTATTTTTCGTCTTGCAAGTCATATATTTATCGTAAACAATCATTTTCTTCTTAAGTGTAAATATAGCTGCACTTCTTCTCCACGCAAATTAATTAAATTATTATTTATGTCAAGCAATCTTATATTCAAACTGCTAATGTTATCTTGATTAACAGGAAAATATACTGGATTTTTTGGAATTTCTATAATTCTATAACCAGGGGGAACGTTGAGAGCGAATTCATAAATAATATGAGCTGGTTCACTGTTGATGTAAGATCCGCTTATTATATCACATTCAACTCTGATAACAGTTGATGATAAAATGTTAACAGGATGTAATGATTCGTGTAATTTATTTGCTTCCAAGGTTTGAGAACCAAATCCTAAAATCCTTCCTACAGATTTATTTTTCTCAAAGTGTATGTTTTTTGAACAAGACACATATGTTTTCAATGTATTGTTGTTACACAGTAAGTTAAAAGTACCACCTCTAATATTGTTTTTTATATAATCGCAGATATCTTGTAACTCGTATGCACCTTCTGGTATTTCAACAACTTTATCAATATCATAATAAAATTTATTATTGTTATTATCTATGTTTGGGATCGAGTTGAATGTTGATAAATACAAAAGAGCACATTCATATTCGCCCTCAAGTTGTAATGAAGGAGAATAATTTGTAAATAGTGTAGACTGATCACCTGTTATAGAAAGTGTGAAGGACATTGTGTTGATCAGTACTTTTTATATTTTATTTTATATGATTTTTATTTTTTCTCCAAAACGACCATAAATATTTTAGGCATAGATGACCGCAATTCACAGTGTTGAAATTTTGGTACCTATCGTAATTGTAGAAAATATCCTTTTTATTTAAATATCTTCTGAGTTCTAACGGTGGTTTCAAATCTCCAAAACTATCGAAATATTCACAATATTTATTTATTTTTGTGTAAGCTACCCAGTGCGTTCCATCATTTGCTGAATTATCTAAATTCACAATTCCACATTCAATTCGTTTCACTTTAGAAGGCAATTCGTCTAACATAAACACACCTCGAAAATAAGGTATGTCATTAGCAAAATTCAAAATATCTATATTCGTAAGTGCACGTTTAGGTAGCTTCCTAGTTAGTTTTTTGAATGATTTATAAACAGCCCGTGACCTTTTTTATATGGTTTAATATACAACCCTCTCCCCATAGCAATCGATTCCATGACTTTGTTGTGACGTTCGGATTCACGTAAATTACTTTGTGATGACTTGTAATCATTGACTGTTTTAGCAATACCTGCGGCACCTCCTGCTAAAGCTCCTAACGCTGATAACCCAGCAAATATTGGTATCAATGGTAGAATTCCACCAGTTTTTGGTAGTGGTATCACTCGAGGTAGTTTTATTAGTTTATTTTTTCCAATTAATTTCTTTGCAACCAAATACATACGTTTTATTGCGGTATTAGTACACTTCGGTCTTAACTTTTTTACGTGTGATCTAATTTTAGAAACTAAAGACTTAAACGTTTTGACACCACCACCCGCCTTAACTTTCGCTTTCATGATTTTTTTAACTACCCATGATGCAATTTTTTCACCTTTTCCTGCATCTTTTGATCGAAGTCTACGTTTAGCCATATTTATCAGTTTCAAGTCTGCTATATGACGATTTTCTAAATCAGAATGGTTTGCATATGCTATATCGTGATCTTTACAAGCGTCGTCTAATGGATTGATTCCCTTATCACCACGAAGCAACCGCTTTTGAAGTTTTGTTCCAGGTCCACAATAATTGTATCCCGGTAAATGTAACTCTAATGGAAGGATATTTATTAAATTATTCACAAGTCCACCTCCTTGCATTGCTTTTTACATACTAAAAATTCTAGTCAACAACATCCTTTTTATCTATCCAGCTATTTTTTCTATCTGTGAGTCCCAACCATTTTACCAATAGTTTGTTTCCTTTTCTCCTTATAATCTTTTCGACTAAATAAATATTTGGGAATTTTACCTTTTGCAGTTCCTCTTCATAAAATGAACCGAGAATTGGTTGTTTATGTAAATCTTCGAGGTGAAAAGTTGTAGGATTTGAATTAATTACTTTTTTTATAACGAATATTTCTGTTGACCAGTTAGGTGTATAACCCTTTGCGAAACAACTTTTATATTTACTGATTCGTACTTGATCACCCATTTTAAATTTCACAATTCTTTTCTTTTTGGTGCATTTATGAGAGTTTTGAATATTTCTCATAACTTCATACTTATTTTGCTCATTAACATCAACTGGTTTATATTTAATAGTTCGATGCTTTGAATTATTATAAGTCCAAATAACATCTTTAAGAGTATTGTCAATCCACTTATAATTACCATTTAAACTAAAGCATTTATATAATTTGTTTTTCATAGTTCTAATAAGCCTCTCTACTATAGACGCCTTTTTAACAGAATATGTGCTATAATGGTTTATATTTAATGACTTCATTAGCTTTTTGAAATCCACATTGTAGAATTCAGTACCATTATCTGTTTGTAAATTTATAGGACTTCTCATGCTTGATTTAATAATATGGTTAAATGCAAGTACTACATCGGACTTTGACTTAGTTTTAATTGGTAAAGCCCAAGCATATTTTGAAAAACAATCAATAACCACTAATATATATTTCATACCACGATTACTGTTTTTATAACTTTGCATGTCTATCAAGTCCGCTTGCCATAAATCATCAATGCCTTTTAAAATCACTGATCTTCGGATAAAATTTTTTCTTGCTGCTTTGTGTAATTCATTAACGATTTGTTGTTTCATCATTTCACGTACTTATGTGATTCTCTGCTTTATGTCCTTTTCCTTTTAAATTAAGATCAAACTGACTAAAAAACCTCATTATATCTTTTTTAAAGAATCTAACAAAACTTTAACTTCATCTTTACTAAAGGTTTTTTCTTTGATCATTTTATCCGTATCCTCTACACTGCAAAATTTTTTAGTTAAATCATCAACGTATTTCTTATTAACGGCCTCATCTTCTGCTAATGGTTGAGGAATACCTCGCAATGATGTATATCTTAAATTGTAATCACCAGCTTCTGTTTTTATAAGAGCTTTATTTGTAATATCTAAAAAATCTGATAAACGAGATCTTTTATGTACATGATGACCAAATTTGTCGACATTCATGTTTTAATGAGTTGATTTCTGCAAATAGATCAGATGATAAATAATACAAAACTGAAAATGGGGCTGTATTTATTGATTTATAATACCGCTTTCACGTAATTCTTCGATAATGGAAATAATTTCGTTATTAACACCAGTGTTGCCAGCAGCTTGGGATGCAATCAACAGTCTTAATCTTTCCACCAATTCGTTCGGATCATCCCAATAAACATAATCAACGCTTGATTTCAATTGTTTTAACAATCCTGATCCTTGGTGAGTGCTTCCATCAGTACTTACTGAATCGTGACGTAACTTAAATAAGGGTTTTATAACATTAAGATACTTTCTACCTTTATTGCTTTTGATTGGTTTACTTATATCATAATCTCTACGATGCGCATTTGTGTCCAATAACATTTGTTTATAATTATTTCTATCGTCTTGCTGTACTAAACTCAAATCCGGAACCTTCTTAAATAACAATTCCCATAAACCAGATGTCAACTTGTACTTTCGTCCTCCAACATCAATTATATTATCCTGTATAGCTACACGCCCTGTGCCCATCATAAGCTTTCCACGTTCATTCCGTACACCAAATGGAACGTTTTGATAAACTTCAGATGAAAGTGACCAAGAAGATGCATCTGGTGTATCTTCTGTAGCTGAAGTGTACGATAAATTTGACTCATCGAGGTCTGAATCAACTTCATCACTATAAGTCTCAGGATCAAGAGGGATGTCCATCCCCTCATCAGATTGCCGTTTCAAAACTGTTTTATCAGTGTCAGCAGAACTATTTAACTCATCATTCTTTTGGGACTTAAATTCAGGTACCGTATTTACTATTTGTCTATTTTGTTTGGGCTTACTTGCATCTATAACTTGATTGAGAGGTTCCGTTATTGGTTTAAAAACAGTTTCCAATATTTTATAATTATGATTATCTATATCCTGCATGTTTTTAATTTTTCTTTTAACTGCTTCAGCGACACGTACAATCTGTTTTTTAATTCTTTTTCCATTTTATATAATTTAAAAATGAACGCACATGTGCTAGGAACTAACAGATCAGTAATGACCGCCTTAATAATTACATAGGTTAATATAAATATTTCAGTCCAATACAACAAAGGTATCAAATTTCTTACGGTAACGACCTTTATTTTTATCACAGTCCTTATTGATTACCAAATAGTTATATGGTTCACACCATATTTTAGAACACATCTCCTTGAATTTAGTCCAACTCATATCTGTATTAACATGTTCTTCATATACATGTTTCATATTTAATTCATCTTGTTTAAAAAGAACTATTAAATTAGCATTATCTCTCACTAGTTGTTTAGGAATTTTGCTGTAAGTTTGATTCAAATAAAAACAATCTATATATTTATGTCTACCCATAGCAAAGTAATCTCGCACGTTGTTTTGATTTTCACATGCTACGTCATCAAATACTATAACGGAATAACATTTAGCATTTTTCGGATCCAAAATATTCTCATTTTCCTGATATTTTGTATATACGACTTGTGGTACCATTTTTAAAACATTTTCTAGAAATGCATACTTCGGTTGATATAGTGTTTTCGAATACACATACACATTACGAAATCGTAATCCATTTTCATGTAATAGTAAACCAATAATCAAATTTGTTTTACCGCAGTTTGAAGGCCCGCAAATTAAACACCGGATAGAGTTAGGTAACAGTTCTCCGTTACGACTAGAACGCTTATCAGGTCGACTGTCAGGACATACTGTATCAACATGCAACGATGTTGGCTGTTCAATAAATTTCATTGTCGTCTAAATGACACGAATGATACAGCTTGAATGACAGCTTAAGTAATATAGCTGTTTTTTATTGTAACAGGTTCGCAAGGGTTCGACGGTTTGTGTGCATGATACTGTCATGAAGATGAACGGAGAACGAATATTATGAGCATTATACTACCGTAAGAGTCGTAGAAACGCATAGATGGAGACTTGACGTGGATGAAGATATATTATTGGGCATTCTACCCCACTGGAGTGATGAAGGGAACGAAGTGACCTGAAGAACGGAAGTGGGGTAGAATGCCCAATAATATACTACTTTCGTCTGATAGCGCGACATTCCTTACTGTAATTGACAATTTTACAAAATACGCGCAAGCTATCAGATTACCAGCCAACACAAGCATTCACATCGCAGATGCACTACTACAGCTATTTACAGTTATAGGTATACCACACAAACTTTCAACGGACTCAGATCACAAGTTTGATAATGATATAATCAAAGAAATATGCTCTATGCATAAAATTAATATTCACTTTACTACACCATATAATCCCAATTCTAACTCGCCTATAGAAAGGTTCCACTCAACCATAGGAGAGCTTATCAGATTACAAAAACTAACTAATAAAAATGACGTAAGTGTATTAATGAGAAATGCATTATTAGCATACAATAACACTATACATTCCGCAACAGGCTTCACACCATTGGACTATTATACGGACACACGAGTAGTCGTAATCCACTTGAGTTATATTACACTCAGGAATTTTACCAGGATTATGTCCATAAACATAAGTCTCAGATGGAAATTACTCAGAAACTAGTGGCCGATAAATTGTCAACAAACAAGGAAAAGGTTATAAGTAAAGTTAATAAAAAGAGCGAAGTAATATCATTTAAAATAGGAGATCAAGTTTATAAACAAGTAGCGAAAATATCACGCAGTAAAAAACAGAACCTCGTTGCTTAGGTCCTTATACAGTAATTAGATTACACCCTAATAATGTTTTGGAAATTATCGGAAAACACGTAAACTCTAAGTCCATTAGAGTCCATGCACGTTTATTAAGACGACCGTCTCAAATTGCAGAGCAGTCGTCATCACCTGGCTATGCGTCGCCGCAACTCACGCGCAGCCCGAGCCCGAGCCCATAGTGCAGCCCGTGCACAACGAAGACGGCTTATTAGTTATTAAGGAATCCAGGATTTTACATAGAATAGATACATACAATTTAATATGTACTTATAACACAACTTACTTATATAGTATTTTTAGAGAGTTTAGTAAGCTATATTCAAAGTTAGTATTAATTGAAAACTCACGTCCCACTTATGCGGAACGTTACGTTCATAGAGAACAAATTAGATATATGATAGAAAACATAGAGAATAAGTTCTTTTATATACTACCTAGGTCGATAGTTAGGTTTAAAAGAGGTCTTATCAATGGACTAGGTACTATAATTAAAGCAATCAGCGGAAACCTAGATGAAAACGATGCCCAACATTTCGAGGAAGAAATAAATAAATTAAGAAAAAATACTTATGTTGTTTTAGATAATCAGAAAAATAGTATTAGTCTTATGAAGCAATACATGGATAGTTATAATAATGCTCTAAGTAAAATACAAGGAAACATAGGTATGTTGGCAGTTAACTTAGATAAAATAAACAAAAATTTATCATCACTGATGTCGCGTATAGATATTATGCATATACACATTCAGTCAGAGAACGGCCTTCAGCAGCTCTATGATAAGGTTAATACACTCGAAACAGCGATAACGTTTGCATCTATGGGAACTCTACATCCTGCTATAATAGAGCCCACTTATTTACTCATGGAGTTAATTCAAATAGAAAGGGAATATAAACTACCCTTATCCGCTAGGCGTGAAAACTTACATCTATTAGAAAATAGTATTACCGTAAAAGCCTATAGTACTTTAAATTCTCTTAACTTCATATTAGAGATACCTATTGTGAGTCAAAGCACTTATGACCTTTTACACCTTTATTCCATACCTAATAATAAAAACCTTACTCGCATTCCCAAATCACCCCTCCTTATACTGGGTAGCGATGAGTATACTTACCCCCACGAGCCCTGCCGTTGCATCACCGATGACCTCCGCACGTAATCACCTGCAACTGAAGAAGGTTGATAAGACTCAAGATTGCATAGTCAAGACAATACGTCATGCGCCCGGAACCAGCTGTGAGCTAGCAGAAGTTTCGCTGCCCCCAGTTACTATACAACAAATCCAGGAAAATACATGGCTTGTTGTCATACAAAAACAAGAGATCCTGCGGACTGCATGTGGAGCAATAGAAAAATATCAACGCCTTGAGGGATCTTACTTACTTACCACCCCCGAAAGATGTAAGTTTTACATCAACGGACATGTATTACAAACGCATCATAAATCCGTTACCCTAAGGGAAACTATCCCCTTACCACGCTTAGAGATATCTCCAAACAACACTGCATACAAGAAGATCAATCTCGACCACGTGGATCTTGACAGACTGCATACCATCACCACACAAATGGGATCAGCATGGAAGTCACCCTCCGAGTTGGGAGATAGTCGAAGCACCACCCCTAGCTGGGCCTCCATTATTGCCCTTGTGATAATAGCAATGTGCATCATCTTATATGCATACAAAACAAGAAGTGCAGTTAAGTGCATACGCCGTAACAAACAACATAGCAGCCTATTGGAGCTACATGACGTCACGCGCGCTTGGCCGGAGTCCAGTTCACCCTCAGCACCGCAGCAGCCCGCTACTACGCAACCCTCGTGCGAACCACCCCCGACCGCACGCGCTCCTCTTGGAAGGGAGGAGTTATGTAGGCTGTAGGCGTCAAATGGAAAGAAATCCGACGCCCTTAGTTGTTTAAGATTAGGTTACTTAGCTGTAAGAAACCCATGTATATTTAGTTCGAATAAAGCTTTTGTACTTGCAACACGTGTTTCTAAAAACACTCCCCTCGTGTTCCACGACGTATCTATTGTTAAAAATTAAATGAGAAAAAAAGTAGGGGAAAATGTCTTACCAGTACAAGCTCATGCAACACCGGCTGAAACTCATCCTAGGAGTCGCACAGCTGGTTCAGCCGCGCCACCTCAGAGGCCTGCTGTCGCCGGAACTGCTCAAAGCACTCCGCTCCACTGTTGTCTTTGTCTGGGAGACCTATGAATAAATAAACAATCTTTATTTCAAGTAAGGGCTCGTGAGGCGTGCCGGCGACATCGCGCGACTTCGGTTGCACCGACTCCCGGCGACTTGATTGAACGTGTATAACTAAACGGCTAAGTGCAGCGTGCCCGCGACTGACGACCAGTGGTCGCGCGACTTGCAGCGATCAGTCGTCACAGTCGCTTGCAATTGCACAGCGCAGTACTTAATTGAAATCTATTTTATAATAATAACCGCTCGACACGACGTGCTAGCTTTCTCACACTACCAAAGGTTCGTACAAAAAATGGCAAACGAACGTTAATCTTTGAAGGAGCACAAATATTTAACAAACTACCCCTTTACTCTGTTTCTGGTTAAGCTCGCTTCATCGTAGACCTCATCTCTGTCCTCGGGCAAGATTGTGGTCAAGAGCAAACCCATATTTAATAAAAAAAAAAGAAATTAAAAAAGCAGATTCATTGAATGTATTTAAAACGAAGCTCTCTGAATATCTTAGACAATGTCGGAAACATTCAAGTAGATAATTAATCATGTACCATTGTAATTCGTGATGTACCTACAACCTACATTCTTATTTTATTATTGTTAAGTGAATACTTTTGTTTGTATTCCGTGGCAATGCTTACCTACGACCAAAAATTATTTTCTTTATATTATTGTATAATATGTATTCTCAAGTAAGTGACTGTATTTGTCTTATTGAGAAATAAAGATAATAATAATAGATAATAATAATAATAGATGCAGAAGGTTTAATAGATGCAGTTCGTAGTCGCCCGGCACTTTGAAACCAAAAACATAGAAAATACCAAGATAGATATTTTGATACGATATCCATTTCCGATGTAAATAATTGTATATACTATATGATATGCTTTTTCACGAAGACAAACATTATACCGTATGTTCAGTACTAACACCAATAGTTAACTATTGTAAATTGCTATCGATCGGTCGCAAGTAATCGCTGGTCGCTAGTCGCACGCACGCTGCACTGTTTTTAGTAGCAGAAAGTCGCCGCGAGTCGGTGCGACCGAAGTCGCGCGATATCATCGGCACGCTGCACGAGCCCTTGATTACACTAATACATTAAATATGTGAGTATCACAACTGACAAACTATTTCCCAAAAATAAAATTAAAATTGCATAGGTATTAACGTTTGAATGCTACTTTACAAACAGCTTAGGTATAATATGTTCAATAGAGAAGGTCATCGATGAGGTTAGAAGGTCATCGATAAGTATGAAACTGTCACTTTTTTGTAGTTGTTCGAATTTGGTCGAATAACCTGCCGTTGTTCATATATTTTTGCAGTACTACAGGCTGTCGGATGGTGTGTCGCAGCTCACAAAAGTTAGCAAACTATTGCTTGTTATTTAATAAATTTAAATAAATTAAATTTTATGCGGCAATAGCCAGCCAGCGTCTGAAGGTGTCTGTGGTGTGCGGTCTTTCTGCCAGACTCCTCACAATGCCGTTCTTACACGTGGCAACATTCGTTGTCGATGTATAGCATCAAAGGTATTGACACGCGCCTCTGCAAACATCTTAGGGTTTTAGTCCTATAAGGTACCTAAAGATGTTAGTAGTATATTATTGGGCATTCTACCCCACTTCCGTTCTTCAGGTCACTTCGTTCCCTTCATCACTCCAGTGGGGTAGAATGCCCAATAATATAAATTAAAGCTAGTTACTTACATCATGACATCCAGTACACTTCACTTTGTTAAACTCACTTTACTATGTATATTTTACTACTAAGCTATATTTCGGACATTATAACTACCTATATGAAATGAGATGAGATGAAATTCAGATCAGATGGACTCGTGTTGTTTCACAGAAGCAAAAATCCCTTGACGCCATGTAGTGTAGGCCTCGTATGTATTCAATTTTCTGTGACCAGATTGGCTCAAACAACACCAAAACTTCAAATGCTCACATATTGAATGAGAGTTGAAATTCAGATCAGATGGACTCGTATTGTTTCACAGAAGCAAAAATCCCTTGTACTCTATTTCCTGTGACCAGATTGGTTCAAACAACACCAAAACTTCAAATGCTCTCATTTCACATATGTACCTATAAATAAGTAATATGAACTTCAGTTTTAGGCTGTACATACCCAAATCTTAAAATTCAAGTCAGGTCGACTGATGGGATTTACATACTTACGAGATCTTACAATTAATCGATTTCTGTAACCCATTTGAATTTTAAGATTCAGTTTTCATTAAACTTAAATTTGAGACTTTGCATCTTATGTCTTTCCACAATAAAAGATATTTATCTAATTTTGTGACCCAGATTAGGCTCGATTGACATCCAAATTTAAATTTAAAATAAAACACATACCTATCACCGACCGATCATAACCAACACTACTTATTAAATGGAAAAAAGCTTAATAAGCAAGCCTCCAGCGGCGACTACATGGGAACGCGATGTGTGAGCTAAAGGCTCATTCACACTGTATAATAAAATCAAATAAATAACAAACAAGCATACGGTCGCCGCCGGTCGGTGAAATATGGGTGCGCTATTGTTGTAGCCTATAGACGATAGTAAAATCTTGTGATGCAAGTGTTTATATCAAATCATAGGTACCGTATTTACTTTAACTATAAACTTTCAAATTAATCGGATCACGTAGTTGTTGTACATGCCTGTGGTATATCATCGAGACAATCTTTATACCAATACATAGCTTAGGTTAAACCAAAAAATATACACATCTTTACATACTATATAGTTTATACTAATTTATTTATATCGTGTAGAAAGACCTTATTTTTCGTGTACGAGTTGCATGTTGTAGTCAATATAAAAAATAGTACAGTGGATTTATCGAAATAATATTTTCTACTTCCTAGATTTTCCGTCCATATGTACACATATGATCACAAATTTTAATATTATCACAAAAGTCATTGTAGCCAAGTGGTTAGATATGCTGTGACCATTAAGTAATGGCCGCAGGTTCAATTCCCATAAGTAAGTATTTGTAATACTTAGGTAAATAGTTATTGATTAAGGGTTTCACGATTCATGACTTTTTGTTTCAAAATTTGATAATAAACCATTTCATAGTTTTACTGCAACATCATGTAAGTTTACACTTACATATGTTGCTGTCATAGCATAAACCATAAAATAGAGAGAGTATAGAAGTAACATGACATAATGTAATGTAAATAGAATGATTATGTAGGTGAAGTTAGTACAAGGTTACTCTTCTGTATTCTCAATGATTACAAATAACTGCTAACAATGCATATCATTTTCAGGGTTCTGTATGGTGAGAAGGAAATCATCGAAATGAAAAATGTGAAATGGAATTATTTCTTCGTAAGACAGTTACATGATTTATAAAAATGAAACAAAATTCTGATTACACAAGTATTTGCTGTTTATTTCTCAATGATACATTAAACACAACAATTAAATTCACTTTATAAAAATTAAATCGTCTAAATGATGACCGAAACGTTTACGACATTCCTCAAATCTGGATCTTAGGTTTCGGAATACGCTCTCAAGTGTTTGTCTTGAGATTGATTGCATTTCATTAGAGATATTCACCTTTAATGCATTTATTGTTTTTGGATTATTATTGTACACTTTGTTTTTCAAATATCCCCATAGGAAAAAGTCTGTAGGTGAGAGATCCGGACTCTTAGCAGGCCATATGATGTCGCCTCTACGAGAGATCACCATCCCAAGTGGAAATACATCTCTAACCGATTCCATACTAATATCAGTTATATGGTAAGCCGCCTCATCTTGTTGAAACATAGTGTCGTTATTGTAACCCGTCATTTTCATAAGTTCTGGGTGCAAAAATTTGCGTAGCATCTTCGCATATTGTTGTGAATCAACAGCTCTGCTTTGGCTCCCGGAATTTTCGAAAAAATAGGGACCTATTATACCGAAGCTAGATATACCCGCCCAGACTGTGACTTTCGAGGAGTGAAGTGATTTTTGATTGTTTGCATCGCACCTATAACGACAATTATGCTTACTCACTGTTCCATTTAAAGAAAAATGCGCTTCACCAGAGAACAGAATATTGTTAAGACTTCGTAGATTTTCGAGCAATTCTATAGTAAAAATGAATCGAGATTGAAAATCTTCCTTCTGTAAATCTTGCACCAGCTGTATTTTGCTCTGTTGAAACTCTGAATGGTTTGCTGAAACTCGAAGTAATGAATTATTGACCGAAGGATCTTCGAGCACCATTCTGTTATCTTTTACACGTTCGTTTGTATTACAGGTTCTTTCACGATCTTTGACCAGAACCCCAAATGTGGATCCACAATTTTCAAATCGTTTTACCCATATCTTGATTAAATTTACACTGGGACAGTTTTTATTATTCTTTAAAGCATATTTTGAACAAAACAAGTCACGAACAATTACGTAAGAACGACTATTTTCATAAAAGGCACGAACACAAAAAGCGCGTTGTTGTCCCGTGAAGTGCTCCATAGCTACTAAATTTGAAGTAAGTAAGTATGTGATAAAAGTAATCGTCACGTAAAATAAGTGATAAGTACGGAACACTTCTTACATTTCTTATTCGAACTTGATACCTAGTAATATTGGTTTTGTTTAGTGGAATACATGTGAATTGTCGGTTTGCTTTGTAATGGATTCCTATAATTTATAATTACACGGTACTCAGTCTTTGTAATATGATTCTACCACAACTGTAATTTGTGGGAATTATAGTAATTTACATTCTATAACTTTGACTAAATTAAGTTATGATGCCACAGACAACCGAATGGCTTGGACTTAAGATTCAATTTAATTAAATTATAATTATCTGCTGACATGATATATTTCTTCTAATAAAACCAATATTTCAGATCACAAAAATACATTTTTTATTCAGCTGCTTCCGAGGTGACATACCACCAACGATATAATAATTTTATTTTCTACGTGACTTAAGTATCAGCTTACACTACTACTACTCGAAAATGTAAGTAAGTAATATCTTTATTTCCTGTCCTTATTCTCTGAATTAATGTAATAGTGATTTATACGTGTGTATTTTCTTATAAATTTAAATTTATATTCTTCTTTTATTATATTATCTTCAAATAAATTGCGTTCAAATAAAATAAAGCATAGTTTTATAAATAAAGTTTTTGTGTGTTCTATTACAGGTCGGACTACGAAAGTGACTCTTTTGAATCTGTGAGGACAGCGCCGCCGCCGCCCACAAAGTCTAAAAAACAACAGGCGTCGAAGCGCAAAGCCTCAGACTCTGCGAGCACCAGTAACTCTGGATCCAAGACGAAATCAAGGTACTTATTTGTCTCTTATTTATCACTAGTAGCTTTAAACTTAGTGGTAGCGTAGTTTTCCGTAGAATCCACAGTTTTTTTATTGGTTCAGTTGTTTTTTTGAGTTTGTCCATTTCAAAGCAAACAAATCTCTCTATTTCTAATAATAGTAGGTATAGATAGTGAAGATTTAGTTCCGTGTTAAGTGTGCATTGTGGTTCCTTTTTTCAGTATACTTACTTCCAAGATATAAACTAATATAAGTAAAAATAAAATTAAACTACAATTAAACTAAATTTAAAAATAATAACATATAAAAATATTTAATAGGATTATTTAAGTTTAATTTGTGATGTGGTCATCGCTAAGATTACTGTGATTTTCTTACTTTCAGGTTTCTACCGATTTATATTTTTTAACAAAAAAAAAATTATTGTTTGTTTACAGTAAAAAGAAACGGATCGGATCTGTTCGAGTTGGAGGGTGAAATTGAACACCGTTTGCCTATCAAAGGCGCTGACAACCTGACATCTTCCTTGGTGAGCCGTGTTGCCAACGGTAAAGTTAGAAGAACGGCTGACTTAGCAGGCGAATTCTTTATAGACGTGAAAGTATACCACAAGGCGGATATTGCTTCCATTCGTCCGGAAGATCGGTGGAAGAAAGCAACTGTTACGCTGAAGGTGCAGTTAGATAAGAATACCCCTCCATGGCACGAGCTGCAATCGTTCATGCGCCGGGCTCACGAACTTTTTAACGACTCGGAGCCGGTATTTTATAACGATAAGATTTAGGTATTAAGTATTTTAATATAAGAATATACTTTCTATATTTTAACTTGAACGATTTTTTTTACAAAACCTTTCTTATTTAATTAGAGTACAATGCCTTTCTGTACTATTTGTAACACAGCTGTTGAGCGCAGTCATTGGACAGGTCACCTCCGCAGTAGCAATCATAAAAACAAACATGTATCTTATTTTTGCGAAGGCGTAGAAAAAATAAATTCCGCATTTCGGAACCGTATAGCTTCGTACAGAATAATAGATATAAACGAGAAATGTTCATTTGAATCGTTCTTTAGTGATTCTCGCGAGAAACTTAAAAAGTTAATAGACATGTCTCTAAATGATCATACTTGTGTGAAAATTAATTTAGAATTTTTTGCTATGTTTTTAATGTTTAAAAACGATAAACAGGAGATAAAATCATTTCACACAAAAAACTATACACTCCATCAAAATTATGACTATGATTCAATAATTTCAGAAATAAAAAATACTCTATCAAAAAAGATGGAAGAGTTTCAGGACCGTGACAGTGGTTGGACTTTTTTGAATAGTTCTCACATAGAAATTAATATAAATAAATATCAACCTTTGTGTGGATCAAGTTTCATCGAATTGCCGCCAGCGATAAAATCAAAACGAGCCTGTGTCAATATTCGTAATAATGATCAGTATTGTTTCTTATGGTCTATTGTTGCTGGTCTTTATCCCGCAAAACATCATCCGGAGAGAGTAACATCTTATCCCGATTTTCGAAATGTGTTAAATATAAATGATTTATCGTTTCCATTGAATTTATCTGATATTGCACGATTTGAAGTTAATAATCCTAATATTTGTGTATATGTTTATGGATTAAAAAATAATCACGTTGTAGGACCACTTTATAAACCTAATATATTAAAGGAAAAAGTGATTCATTTACTTTATTTAGAAAGTAATGGATTGTCACATTACTGTCTCATCAAAGATTTACCTCGACTTGTAAGGAACCAAATAACAAAGCATCATAGTAAGTTACACTTTTGTAATAATTGTTTAATGTTTTTTAATTCAAGTAATGAGCGTGATATGCATAGTTGTGGAGGTGTTGCTACCGAATTACCTCCAAAGGGTTCTTTTACTCAATTTGTAAATTATAATAGGAAGCAAATTGTTCCGTTCGTTATATATGCTGACTTTGAAACAATGTTAGAACGGTTCCAATCGTGTGAGCCAAATCCAGATAAGAGTAGCACGGTGACGCGACAGCGACATGTGCCAGTAGCTTTTGCATATCATATCACTTGTAGGCTAGACAGGAATTATAATCGTTACGTTTCTTATCGCGGCTCGGATTGCGTGTCTGAGTTTATAAAGTCAATTTATCGAGATGCATTAGAAGTTCATGATATTTTAAAAAACAAAGTGCCTATCATATTTACTGACGAAAATGCTCGTGAATTCGAAACTGCTACGATGTGTCATATTTGTGATCAGTTCTTGTTGGGTGATAGGGTCCGCGATCATTGTCACGTGACTGGGAAATATCGTGGAGCTGCTCATAGCTACTGTAACTTACAATATAAACAACCTAATTTTTTACCAATATTTTTTCATAACTTATCGGGTTATGATAGTCACCTTTTTATAAAAGAATTAAGTAAAGCCCCAGGATATATTAAAGTTATACCTAAAACGAAAGAAAGCTATATATCTTTTACAAAGTTTATTCCTACTTCTAGCGATACATTTATGCAACTTCGTTTTGTTGATTCTTTTAGGTTCTTAGGAACTAGCTTGGCTAAGTTAGTTGGTACTATGAAAAAAAAAGATTTTAAACAATTAAAACGTTATTTTCCCGAAGAAAATAAATTTAATTTGCTTATCCGTAAGGGTGTATATCCTTACGACTATATGTGTCAGTGGGATCGTTATTCAGATTTTTGCTTACCATCAAAAAGTAGTTTTTATAACTCTGTGACTGATGAAAATATTACAGACGAAGACTATGACCATGCTCAGTCTATTTGGTCAGTGTTCAATATTCAAAATATGGGTATATACACAGATTTGTATCTTAAAACCGACGTTTTGTTATTAACAGATGTATTCGAAAGTTTTAGGAAAACTTGCAAAAACATTATAATCTCGATCCCGCGTGGTATCTTACGGCACCTAGTCTATCATTCGATGCAATGCTTTTAAAAACAAAAGTAAAATTAGAATTAATAACTGATGTTGCTATGTTTAAAATGATACAGGAAGGTATTCGAGGAGGTATTTGTATGTGCGTTAAGAAACATGTTAAAGCTAATCATAAATATTTGGAATCTTACGACAAATCTCGCCCAAATTCATTCATTATGTACTTAGATAGTAATAATTTATACGGTCACAGTATGTGTCAATCACTTCCCTATTCAGAGTTTAGATTTTTAAATAGAGAGGAACTGGATAACTTACAATTTAATATTACCAATATTAGTGATACCGCAGAAAAGGGTTATATTCTCGAAATTGATTTGACATATGATTCAAACCTTCACAACAATCATAATGATTTCCCGCTTTGTCCAGAAAAATTTAAGCCTCCTGGTGGATCTAACAAAAAATTAATTCCAAATTTGTACGATAAGTTCCATTACGTTATTCACTACGTGCATTTAAAAAAATCATAAAGCACGGTTTGATATTAAGAAAGATCCATCGCGCCATTGAATTCAATCAAAGTGCTTATTTAAAACAATACATTGATCTTAATACACAGTTACGTCAAAAAGCAGAGTCTGAGTTTGAACAAGATTTTTAAGTTGTTAAACAACAGTATTTTTGGTAAAACTCTAGAAAATAATGAAAAAAGAATAGACGTTAAATTCGTTAACAAATGGAATGATATGACCCATAGAACCAAAAAGAGTACTTGTGCCGAAAAGTTGATCGCGAGCCCATATTTTCACAGTGTATCGATATTTTCAGATGACTTGGTAGCAATTCAAATGAATCCTTCTCGTGTTATTCTTGACAAACCAATTTATATAGGTTTTGTTGTTTTAGAATTATCGAAGAGTCACATGTATGATTTCCATTATTCTATAATGAAACCATTTTATGGTGATCGAATTGAATTATGTTATACCGACACTGATAGTTTAATTTATAATATAAATACAGACGACTTTTATAGAGATATTAAGTTACATTTTCTGAAATACTTTGATACCAGTAATTACAATCCTTCTAATGAGTATAAACTACCTTTGATAAATAAAAAGTCCCGGGTTGTTTTAAGGATGAAATGGGTGGACGAATTATAACTGAGTATATTGGACTGCGCTCAAAGGTGTATTGTATAAAAACATTAAATAAGACGATACAAAAGGCTAAAGGAACAAAAAAATGTGTTACAAAGAAATTTAAAATGTTACATTATAAAGATGTTTTATATAACTCTAATGTAATTCGCAAAAAGAATGTACTGTTCAAGTCTATTAAACATGAGATATTCACACAGAATGTAAACAAAGTTGCACTTTCCAGCAATGACGACAAACGGGTGCTATTATCAGACCAAATATCTACTATGGCTTGGGAAATGAAGCCATTACCTTGTAATGTAAATTTTGTTATAAAATAATTAGTTTTAAATACATACTTTAAACCAATATTTGTAATGCATTATAATCATAGGATAATTTTAGTATTATATTGTTCACATCAAAATTTAAATAAATCCCAGGGTGATCAAATTATAGTTGTTTTATTTTAATGTAAGGCTCATTGCGCAAACGAAATATGACCCCGCACAGGTGTCACAGCTATCTAAGCAAGTTCAAACTTCAAATGTTAATATAATATTAAATGTATACCTAGATATATTAATTCCTTACACTTGCAATCATTACGTTGGGTGAGGACGTCTTGATATAACACGTGTGTGGTACTGCTCGTATTAAATATGTAAGTATTGAAAGTCTTAATTTTATTATCCTACTAATATTATAAAAACGAAAGTTTGTGAGGATGTTTGTTAATCAATCACACAAAATATACTAGACGGATTTTGATTAAATTTGGTATTCTGGTAGAAAAATACTGGGAATAGCACATAGGGTACTTTTTATCATGAAATTCCCACGGGAGCGAAGCCCCAGGGCGCGGCTAGTTTTCAAATAAGTATTTTCAAAATAACTTGTAGTAATTAATGTTTAATTTGTTTCAGATAGTCATAATGACTGAATCACCGGATATAATTTTTTCCCAGTGCGGTCAAGGCTTGCCAGGATTGTTACCATCTCACAGTTTGAGCTGGCATATTCCTGAAGAACAAGGACCCGCTTTGAAGAAAACTAGGACAAGACGAGAACCCCCAAAGCGGCAGCAGTCAACATGCCAGTCTTTTGTTATAAATAATGAAAAGAAGAAGGGCATCAGATTGATCCAGATAAAAGTACTGGACATAAGTGATCGTCAAGCAGCTGCAAGTGACAGCGAGGAGGTCGTAGTTTTGAATGCGCAGTATGTAGTGAGTGAACCTGTAGACATTATAATGGACGAAACTCATACGTTAATAAATAAAATTTCGAAAAAATTATGTGATAATAATAGTTATGATTATATATAACTAGCGTTCGCCTGCGTGAATTTCCCACGGGAACAGTGCTTTTTCCGAGATGAAAGGTACCTTATGTCCTTCTCCGTACTTCTAACTATGTGTATGTGAAATTTCATGAAGATTGGTTCAGTAGATGAAGCGTGAAGAGGTAACAAACAAACAAACTCACTTTCGCATTTATAATATTAGTTAAGATAATTAAGTTAAGTAAAGTTATTAAGTTAGTAAAGTTAGTATATTTCGTTAAATTGTTAAGCAAATTTATTAGTACATATAATTAAAAAATATAATTTCATATGCCTATGTAACAACCAAACTAACTTGTAAATAACTATGTAACAATAAATAAAATAATACGATTTTAATTAAATGTTAGTTCTGTATCATAGATTTAGCAAAATAATAAACTTAATGTAAGATAACACTATAATAAAAAACACTACAAATATAAAGATTGCATTTTATTTAAAGTAAATCACAAATGTAGTGTAAATTAGTTGTATTAATATGGTTAAAAAGTATTGATTATATCTGTTACCACCCTGCGGATAATGGATAGGGTTATATATTTGTATTAAAACATCCAAAATACATTCAAAAGAAATTTATTAATGGACAATATTAAAATAGTTTAAACCTAGACATATTATTGTCATAGTACCACTTTCGAATACATACAGCATTATTTAACGCACACATTACTTTATGATTCACACAATTATAGTTTTTATTTTGGTTGTATGTTTTTTTTAATGTTGTTAAATTAGGGCTTCCTTTTTCACCTATATCAATCACTTCACAGTCTGCACACATCAATTTGATCCACTTGATTTTTTCTAAACCTTTTGTTATGATCTTCTTATTTTTTAAATATGGTAGAATAACTCGTCGAAATTCTTTATAATCTATATAGCCTTCGCTCCACTTAATATCTCTGTGTTTTTCCAACCATCTTACTCTTTTCTTTTCTTCTTCCGTCAGACAATGGAAAGGATATGGTGGTTTAACCAGGAACATCTGCGTATTTTCCTCAGTGACAACAGCAACTTCCTTCACGATAAAGTTATTTTGAATGTCTAAAAACCCTTGAAGGTCGACTATGATTATATCCGCATTCATTTTAATCACCAAATTTCAGACGAAGTCTACAAAACGACTGATGAAATTTGCCATAATACTCGTATAATAAAGCCTGATCGAGCTGCGAGTTGCAACTTGTCAAAACATGTTCCTTTTATTTCATTACTGTGAAATTTTCTTTACAGTACTACTAAGTGGTTTGTATTCCACTACACAGTCATTAAGTATTAAACAATATGCAGACGTGAGATCAGGTAAATTTATATCAGACTCTAACTCTACCCGAACATCAACTACTGGTCCGGATTTTACATGATCGTTTTGTCTTGAACAGTCAATTACAAATAATGGCGCTTTTTCTACAAAGTCTTTTTCACTTAGAAGAGGTTCTGCCCGACGATTGTAGAAGGACTGTTGAAATCTAGCATACTGTTCTTATAATATAGCTACATTTTGTTTCGAGAAACAGGAATTAAGATTTTCGTAAGGATAGTAATTAGAATTAAGGTATACTTTAACATTTCTCAAATCACAGTGGTCAAATTGAGACATGTCCTTTTCGCTTTTATTTTTTTGATCTGTTTGTAAACCAATAATAACGTATCTCGGTTTTTCAACATGAGATGATGATTTAATTGACCAAGTATGTTTCGAAGTTTTAGGTAATAATGGATATTCGTATAAGTCCCAATTCCGAAAAATCATTTGTATTGATCGATCTCTCTCAGTAAGTTTAAGAAGGTTAATCTTTTCTTTATCTGATACCTTGACATGAGGTACTCGCCATATTATTTTGTTTATTTCAATATTTTCTACAAATTCTCCACTGCTGAGTTTCAAAGCATTAAGGTCCGTATTACTTCGTAACAATATCAGTTCATGTTTACAGTTAATGACAATTTTTTTGTAATCTTCAGCAAAGCCAAGAATATTGCACAGGGGAATAGAAACTGAAAATGATCCCCCTTGCGGATTTGTTGACCCGTTAATATCCCAACCCCAACTCTTCGACATCCTTGATTCACTTTCATTCATAGATATTAAAGACTTTATTGTGGTAGTAATGCCAGCATTTTTTATTTTATCTATTTCGAAACCATTAAGCTCGTATCGTATGTCTTGGAATAGGTAAAGAAAAGGGTTATTAGTACAGTGAACATTTAATACCTTCTCTTTGCCATCACCCTTTTTGACAGTTATTGCACCTTCTAAATAAAGTGTACTTGCAGATGGTAACACGTATAAATCTTGTTGATTGATAGGTATGCGAATTTCATCACTTCTATTAAAACTTGTCACATATGGTTTGTAAGAATGAAATTCAACACCATCTATGGTATTATCTTGAAAAGGTGTAGAGGAAATATCTAATATACTCATTTTATTAACCCTAATTGTTTAAGAAATTCACTGTTTTCCTTTGTCAACTTTGTTTTCTTTTTATGTGTTCTCTTATGAACAGACCGATAAGAACTAGTATTTTTCGTCTTGCAAGTCATATATTTATCGTAAACAATCATTTTCTTCTTAAGTGTAAATATAGCTGCACTTCTTCTCCACGCAAATTAATTAAATTATTATTTATGTCAAGCAATCTTATATTCAAACTGCTAATGTTATCTTGATTAACAGGAAAATATACTGGATTTTTTGGAATTTCTATAATTCTATAACCAGGGGGAACGTTGAGAGCGAATTCATAAATAATATGAGCTGGTTCACTGTTGATGTAAGATCCGCTTATTATATCACATTCAACTCTGATAACAGTTGATGATAAAATGTTAACAGGATGTAATGATTCGTGTAATTTATTTGCTTCCAAGGTTTGAGAACCAAATCCTAAAATCCTTCCTACAGATTTATTTTTCTCAAAGTGTATGTTTTTTGAACAAGACACATATGTTTTCAATGTATTGTTGTTACACAGTAAGTTAAAAGTACCACCTCTAATATTGTTTTTTATATAATCGCAGATATCTTGTAACTCGTATGCACCTTCTGGTATTTCAACAACTTTATCAATATCATAATAAAATTTATTATTGTTATTATCTATGTTTGGGATCGAGTTGAATGTTGATAAATACAAAAGAGCACATTCATATTCGCCCTCAAGTTGTAATGAAGGAGAATAATTTGTAAATAGTGTAGACTGATCACCTGTTATAGAAAGTGTGAAGGACATTGTGTTGATCAGTACTTTTTATATTTTATTTTATATGATTTTTATTTTTTTCCAAAACGACCATAAATATTTTAGGCATAGATGACCGCAATTCACAGTGTTGAAATTTTGGTACCTATCGTAATTGTAGAAAATATCCTTTTTATTTAAATATCTTCTGAGTTCTAACGGTGGTTTCAAATCTCCAAAACTATCGAAATATTCACAATATTTATTTATTTTTGTGTAAGCTACCCAGTGCGTTCCATCATTTGCTGAATTATCTAAATTCACAATTCCACATTCAATTCGTTTCACTTTAGAAGGCAATTCGTCTAACATAAACACACCTCGAAAATAAGGTATGTCATTAGCAAAATTCAAAATATCTATATTCGTAAGTGCACGTTTAGGTAGCTTCCTAGTTAGTTTTTTGAATGATTTATAAACAGCCCGTGACCTTTTTTATATGGTTTAATATACAACCCTCTCCCCATAGCAATCGATTCCATGACTTTGTTGTGACGTTCGGATTCACGTAAATTACTTTGTGATGACTTGTAATCATTGACTGTTTTAGCAATACCTGCGGCACCTCCTGCTAAAGCTCCTAACGCTGATAACCCAGCAAATATTGGTATCAATGGTAGAATTCCACCAGTTTTTGGTAGTGGTATCACTCGAGGTAGTTTTATTAGTTTATTTTTTCCAATTAATTTCTTTGCAACCAAATACATACGTTTTATTGCGGTATTAGTACACTTCGGTCTTAACTTTTTTACGTGTGATCTAATTTTAGAAACTAAAGACTTAAACGTTTTGACACCACCACCCGCCTTAACTTTCGCTTTCATGATTTTTTTAACTACCCATGATGCAATTTTTTCACCTTTTCCTGCATCTTTTGATCGAAGTCTACGTTTAGCCATATTTATCAGTTTCAAGTCTGCTATATGACGATTTTCTAAATCAGAATGGTTTGCATATGCTATATCGTGATCTTTACAAGCGTCGTCTAATGGATTGATTCCCTTATCACCACGAAGCAACCGCTTTTGAAGTTTTGTTCCAGGTCCACAATAATTGTATCCCGGTAAATGTAACTCTAATGGAAGGATATTTATTAAATTATTCACAAGTCCACCTCCTTGCATTGCTTTTTACATACTAAAAATTCTAGTCAACAACATCCTTTTTATCTATCCAGCTATTTTTTCTATCTGTGAGTCCCAACCATTTTACCAATAGTTTGTTTCCTTTTCTCCTTATAATCTTTTCGACTAAATAAATATTTGGGAATTTTACCTTTTGCAGTTCCTCTTCATAAAATGAACCGAGAATTGGTTGTTTATGTAAATCTTCGAGGTGAAAAGTTGTAGGATTTGAATTAATTACTTTTTTTATAACGAATATTTCTGTTGACCAGTTAGGTGTATAACCCTTTGCGAAACAACTTTTATATTTACTGATTCGTACTTGATCACCCATTTTAAATTTCACAATTCTTTTCTTTTTGGTGCATTTATGAGAGTTTTGAATATTTCTCATAACTTCATACTTATTTTGCTCATTAACATCAACTGGTTTATATTTAATAGTTCGATGCTTTGAATTATTATAAGTCCAAATAACATCTTTAAGAGTATTGTCAATCCACTTATAATTACCATTTAAACTAAAGCATTTATATAATTTGTTTTTCATAGTTCTAATAAGCCTCTCTACTATAGACGCCTTTTTAACAGAATATGTGCTATAATGGTTTATATTTAATGACTTCATTAGCTTTTTGAAATCCACATTGTAGAATTCAGTACCATTATCTGTTTGTAAATTTATAGGACTTCTCATGCTTGATTTAATAATATGGTTAAATGCAAGTACTACATCGGACTTTGACTTAGTTTTAATTGGTAAAGCCCAAGCATATTTTGAAAAACAATCAATAACCACTAATATATATTTCATACCACGATTACTGTTTTTATAACTTTGCATGTCTATCAAGTCCGCTTGCCATAAATCATCAATGCCTTTTAAAATCACTGATCTTCGGATAAAATTTTTTCTTGCTGCTTTGTGTAATTCATTAACGATTTGTTGTTTCATCATTTCACGTACTTATGTGATTCTCTGCTTTATGTCCTTTTCCTTTTAAATTAAGATCAAACTGACTAAAAAACCTCATTATATCTTTTTTTAAAGAATCTAACAAAACTTTAACTTCATCTTTACTAAAGGTTTTTTCTTTGATCATTTTATCCGTATCCTCTACACTGCAAAATTTTTTAGTTAAATCATCAACGTATTTCTTATTAACGGCCTCATCTTCTGCTAATGGTTGAGGAATACCTCGCAATGATGTATATCTTAAATTGTAATCACCAGCTTCTGTTTTTATAAGAGCTTTATTTGTAATATCTAAAAAATCTGATAAACGAGATCTTTTATGTACATGATGACCAAATTTGTCGACATTCATGTTTTAATGAGTTGATTTCTGCAAATAGATCAGATGATAAATAATACAAAACTGAAAATGGGGCTGTATTTATTGATTTATAATACCGCTTTCACGTAATTCTTCGATAATGGAAATAATTTCGTTATTAACACCAGTGTTGCCAGCAGCTTGGGATGCAATCAACAGTCTTAATCTTTCCACCAATTCGTTCGGATCATCCCAATAAACATAATCAACGCTTGATTTCAATTGTTTTAACAATCCTGATCCTTGGTGAGTGCTTCCATCAGTACTTACTGAATCGTGACGTAACTTAAATAAGGGTTTTATAACATTAAGATACTTTCTACCTTTATTGCTTTTGATTGGTTTACTTATATCATAATCTCTACGATGCGCATTTGTGTCCAATAACATTTGTTTATAATTATTTCTATCGTCTTGCTGTACTAAACTCAAATCCGGAACCTTCTTAAATAACAATTCCCATAAACCAGATGTCAACTTGTACTTTCGTCCTCCAACATCAATTATATTATCCTGTATAGCTACACGCCCTGTGCCCATCATAAGCTTTCCACGTTCATTCCGTACACCAAATGGAACGTTTTGATAAACTTCAGATGAAAGTGACCAAGAAGATGCATCTGGTGTATCTTCTGTAGCTGAAGTGTACGATAAATTTGACTCATCGAGGTCTGAATCAACTTCATCACTATAAGTCTCAGGATCAAGAGGGATGTCCATCCCCTCATCAGATTGCCGTTTCAAAACTGTTTTATCAGTGTCAGCAGAACTATTTAACTCATCATTCTTTTGGGACTTAAATTCAGGTACCGTATTTACTATTTGTCTATTTTGTTTGGGCTTACTTGCATCTATAACTTGATTGAGAGGTTCCGTTATTGGTTTAAAAACAGTTTCCAATATTTTATAATTATGATTATCTATATCCTGCATGTTTTTAATTTTTCTTTTAACTGCTTCAGCGACACGTACAATCTGTTTTTTTAATTCTTTTTCCATTTTATATAATTTAAAAATGAACGCACATGTGCTAGGAACTAACAGATCAGTAATGACCGCCTTAATAATTACATAGGTTAATATAAATATTTCAGTCCAATACAACAAAGGTATCAAATTTCTTACGGTAACGACCTTTATTTTTATCACAGTCCTTATTGATTACCAAATAGTTATATGGTTCACACCATATTTTAGAACACATCTCCTTGAATTTAGTCCAACTCATATCTGTATTAACATGTTCTTCATATACATGTTTCATATTTAATTCATCTTGTTTAAAAAGAACTATTAAATTAGCATTATCTCTCACTAGTTGTTTAGGAATTTTGCTGTAAGTTTGATTCAAATAAAAACAATCTATATATTTATGTCTACCCATAGCAAAGTAATCTCGCACGTTGTTTTGATTTTCACATGCTACGTCATCAAATACTATAACGGAATAACATTTAGCATTTTTCGGATCCAAAATATTCTCATTTTCCTGATATTTTGTATATACGACTTGTGGTACCATTTTTAAAACATTTTCTAGAAATGCATACTTCGGTTGATATAGTGTTTTCGAATACACATACACATTACGAAATCGTAATCCATTTTCATGTAATAGTAAACCAATAATCAAATTTGTTTTACCGCAGTTTGAAGGCCCGCAAATTAAACACCGGATAGAGTTAGGTAACAGTTCTCCGTTACGACTAGAACGCTTATCAGGTCGACTGTCAGGACATACTGTATCAACATGCAACGATGTTGGCTGTTCAATAAATTTCATTGTCGTCTAAATGACACGAATGATACAGCTTGAATGACAGCTTAAGTAATATAGCTGTTTTTTATTGTAACAGGTTCGCAAGGGTTCGACGGTTTGTGTGCATGATACTGTCATGAAGATGAACGGAGAACGAATATTATGAGCATTATACTACCGTAAGAGTCGTAGAAACGCATAGATGGAGACTTGACGTGGATGAAGATATATTATTGGGCATTCTACCCCACTGGAGTGATGAAGGGAACGAAGTGACCTGAAGAACGGAAGTGGGGTAGAATGCCCAATAATATACTACTTTCGTCTGATAGCGCGACATTCCTTACTGTAATTGACAATTTTACAAAATACGCGCAAGCTATCAGATTACCAGCCAACACAAGCATTCACATCGCAGATGCACTACTACAGCTATTTACAGTTATAGGTATACCACACAAACTTTCAACGGACTCAGATCACAAGTTTGATAATGATATAATCAAAGAAATATGCTCTATGCATAAAATTAATATTCACTTTACTACACCATATAATCCCAATTCTAACTCGCCTATAGAAAGGTTCCACTCAACCATAGGAGAGCTTATCAGATTACAAAACTAACTAATAAAAATGACGTAAGTGTATTAATGAGAAATGCATTATTAGCATACAATAACACTATACATTCCGCAACAGGCTTCACACCATTGGACTATTATACGGACACACGAGTAGTCGTAATCCACTTGAGTTATATTACACTCAGGAATTTTACCAGGATTATGTCCATAAACATAAGTCTCAGATGGAAATTACTCAGAAACTAGTGGCCGATAAATTGTCAACAAACAAGGAAAAGGTTATAAGTAAAGTTAATAAAAAAGAGCGAAGTAATATCATTTAAAATAGGAGATCAAGTTTATAAACAAGTAGCGAAAATATCACGCAGTAAAAAAACAGAACCTCGTTGCTTAGGTCCTTATACAGTAATTAGATTACACCCTAATAATGTTTTGGAAATTATCGGAAAACACGTAAACTCTAAGTCCATTAGAGTCCATGCACGTTTATTAAGACGACCGTCTCAAATTGCAGAGCAGTCGTCATCACCTGGCTATGCGTCGCCGCAACTCACGCGCAGCCCGAGCCCGAGCCCATAGTGCAGCCCGTGCACAACGAAGACGGCTTATTAGTTATTAAGGAATCCAGGATTTTACATAGAATAGATACATACAATTTAATATGTACTTATAACACAACTTACTTATATAGTATTTTTAGAGAGTTTAGTAAGCTATATTCAAAGTTAGTATTAATTGAAAACTCACGTCCCACTTATGCGGAACGTTACGTTCATAGAGAACAAATTAGATATATGATAGAAAACATAGAGAATAAGTTCTTTTATATACTACCTAGGTCGATAGTTAGGTTTAAAAGAGGTCTTATCAATGGACTAGGTACTATAATTAAAGCAATCAGCGGAAACCTAGATGAAAACGATGCCCAACATTTCGAGGAAGAAATAAATAAATTAAGAAAAATACTTATGTTGTTTTAGATAATCAGAAAAATAGTATTAGTCTTATGAAGCAATACATGGATAGTTATAATAATGCTCTAAGTAAAATACAAGGAAACATAGGTATGTTGGCAGTTAACTTAGATAAAATAAACAAAAATTTATCATCACTGATGTCGCGTATAGATATTATGCATATACACATTCAGTCAGAGAACGGCCTTCAGCAGCTCTATGATAAGGTTAATACACTCGAAACAGCGATAACGTTTGCATCTATGGGAACTCTACATCCTGCTATAATAGAGCCCACTTATTTACTCATGGAGTTAATTCAAATAGAAAGGGAATATAAACTACCCTTATCCGCTAGGCGTGAAAACTTACATCTATTAGAAAATAGTATTACCGTAAAAGCCTATAGTACTTTAAATTCTCTTAACTTCATATTAGAGATACCTATTGTGAGTCAAAGCACTTATGACCTTTTACACCTTTATTCCATACCTAATAATAAAAACCTTACTCGCATTCCCAAATCACCCCTCCTTATACTGGGTAGCGATGAGTATACTTACCCCCACGAGCCCTGCCGTTGCATCACCGATGACCTCCGCACGTAATCACCTGCAACTGAAGAAGGTTGATAAGACTCAAGATTGCATAGTCAAGACAATACGTCATGCGCCCGGAACCAGCTGTGAGCTAGCAGAAGTTTCGCTGCCCCCAGTTACTATACAACAAATCCAGGAAAATACATGGCTTGTTGTCATACAAAAACAAGAGATCCTGCGGACTGCATGTGGAGCAATAGAAAAATATCAACGCCTTGAGGGATCTTACTTACTTACCACCCCCGAAAGATGTAAGTTTTACATCAACGGACATGTATTACAAACGCATCATAAATCCGTTACCCTAAGGGAAACTATCCCCTTACCACGCTTAGAGATATCTCCAAACAACACTGCATACAAGAAGATCAATCTCGACCACGTGGATCTTGACAGACTGCATACCATCACCACACAAATGGGATCAGCATGGAAGTCACCCTCCGAGTTGGGAGATAGTCGAAGCACCACCCCTAGCTGGGCCTCCATTATTGCCCTTGTGATAATAGCAATGTGCATCATCTTATATGCATACAAAACAAGAAGTGCAGTTAAGTGCATACGCCGTAACAAACAACATAGCAGCCTATTGGAGCTACATGACGTCACGCGCGCTTGGCCGGAGTCCAGTTCACCCTCAGCACCGCAGCAGCCCGCTACTACGCAACCCTCGTGCGAACCACCCCCGACCGCACGCGCTCCTCTTGGAAGGGAGGAGTTATGTAGGCTGTAGGCGTCAAATGGAAAGAAATCCGACGCCCTTAGTTGTTTAAGATTAGGTTACTTAGCTGTAAGAAACCCATGTATATTTAGTTCGAATAAAGCTTTTGTACTTGCAACACGTGTTTCTAAAAACACTCCCCTCGTGTTCCACGACGTATCTATTGTTAAAAATTAAATGAGAAAAAAAGTAGGGGAAAATGTCTTACCAGTACAAGCTCATGCAACACCGGCTGAAACTCATCCTAGGAGTCGCACAGCTGGTTCAGCCGCGCCACCTCAGAGGCCTGCTGTCGCCGGAACTGCTCAAAGCACTCCGCTCCACTGTTGTCTTTGTCTGGGAGACCTATGAATAAATAAACAATCTTTATTTCAAGTAAGGGCTCGTGAGGCGTGCCGGCGACATCGCGCGACTTTCGGTTGCACCGACTCCCGGCGACTTGATTGAACGTGTATAACTAAACGGCTAAGTGCAGCGTGCCCGCGACTGACGACCAGTGGTCGCGCGACTTGCAGCGATCAGTCGTCACAGTCGCTTGCAATTGCACAGCGCAGTACTTAATTGAAATCTATTTTATAATAATAACCGCTCGACACGACGTGCTAGCTTTCTCACACTACCAAAGGTTCGTACAAAAAATGGCAAACGAACGTTAATCTTTGAAGGAGCACAAATATTTAACAAACTACCCCTTTACTCTGTTTCTGGTTAAGCTCGCTTCATCGTAGACCTCATCTCTGTCCTCGGGCAAGATTGTGGTCAAGAGCAAACCCATATTTAATAAAAAAAAAAGAAATTAAAAAAGCAGATTCATTGAATGTATTTAAAACGAAGCTCTCTGAATATCTTAGACAATGTCGGAAACATTCAAGTAGATAATTAATCATGTACCATTGTAATTCGTGATGTACCTACAACCTACATTCTTATTTTATTATTGTTAAGTGAATACTTTTGTTTGTATTCCGTGGCAATGCTTACCTACGACCAAAAATTATTTTCTTTATATTATTGTATAATATGTATTCTCAAGTAAGTGACTGTATTTGTCTTATTGAGAAATAAAGATAATAATAATAGATAATAATAATAATAGATGCAGAAGGTTTAATAGATGCAGTTCGTAGTCGCCCGGCACTTTGAAACCAAAAACATAGAAAATACCAAGATAGATATTTTGATACGATATCCATTTCCGATGTAAATAATTGTATATACTATATGATATGCTTTTTCACGAAGACAAACATTATACCGTATGTTCAGTACTAACACCAATAGTTAACTATTGTAAATTGCTATCGATCGGTCGCAAGTAATCGCTGGTCGCTAGTCGCACGCACGCTGCACTGTTTTTAGTAGCAGAAAGTCGCCGCGAGTCGGTGCGACCGAAGTCGCGCGATATCATCGGCACGCTGCACGAGCCCTTGATTACACTAATACATTAAATATGTGAGTATCACAACTGACAAACTATTTCCCAAAAATAAAATTAAAATTGCATAGGTATTAACGTTTGAATGCTACTTTACAAACAGCTTAGGTATAATATGTTCAATAGAGAAGGTCATCGATGAGGTTAGAAGGTCATCGATAAGTATGAAACTGTCACTTTTTTGTAGTTGTTCGAATTTGGTCGAATAACCTGCCGTTGTTCATATATTTTTGCAGTACTACAGGCTGTCGGATGGTGTGTCGCAGCTCACAAAAGTTAGCAAACTATTGCTTGTTATTTAATAAATTTAAATAAATTAAATTTTATGCGGCAATAGCCAGCCAGCGTCTGAAGGTGTCTGTGGTGTGCGGTCTTTCTGCCAGACTCCTCACAATGCCGTTCTTACACGTGGCAACATTCGTTGTCGATGTATAGCATCAAAGGTATTGACACGCGCCTCTGCAAACATCTTAGGGTTTTAGTCCTATAAGGTACCTAAAGATGTTAGTAGTATATTATTGGGCATTCTACCCCACTTCCGTTCTTCAGGTCACTTCGTTCCCTTCATCACTCCAGTGGGGTAGAATGCCCAATAATATAAATTAAAGCTAGTTACTTACATCATGACATCCAGTACACTTCACTTTGTTAAACTCACTTTACTATGTATATTTTACTACTAAGCTATATTTCGGACATTATAACTACCTATATGAAATGAGATGAGATGAAATTCAGATCAGATGGACTCGTGTTGTTTCACAGAAGCAAAAATCCCTTGACGCCATGTAGTGTAGGCCTCGTATGTATTCAATTTTCTGTGACCAGATTGGCTCAAACAACACCAAAACTTCAAATGCTCACATATTGAATGAGAGTTGAAATTCAGATCAGATGGACTCGTATTGTTTCACAGAAGCAAAAATCCCTTGTACTCTATTTCCTGTGACCAGATTGGTTCAAACAACACCAAAACTTCAAATGCTCTCATTTCACATATGTACCTATAAATAAGTAATATGAACTTCAGTTTTAGGCTGTACATACCCAAATCTTAAAATTCAAGTCAGGTCGACTGATGGGATTTACATACTTACGAGATCTTACAATTAATCGATTTCTGTAACCCATTTGAATTTTAAGATTCAGTTTTCATTAAACTTAAATTTGAGACTTTGCATCTTATGTCTTTCCACAATAAAAGATATTTATCTAATTTTGTGACCCAGATTAGGCTCGATTGACATCCAAATTTAAATTTAAAATAAAACACATACCTATCACCGACCGATCATAACCAACACTACTTATTAAATGGAAAAAAGCTTAATAAGCAAGCCTCCAGCGGCGACTACATGGGAACGCGATGTGTGAGCTAAAGGCTCATTCACACTGTATAATAAAATCAAATAAATAACAAACAAGCATACGGTCGCCGCCGGTCGGTGAAATATGGGTGCGCTATTGTTGTAGCCTATAGACGATAGTAAAATCTTGTGATGCAAGTGTTTATATCAAATCATAGGTACCGTATTTACTTTAACTATAAACTTTCAAATTAATCGGATCACGTAGTTGTTGTACATGCCTGTGGTATATCATCGAGACAATCTTTATACCAATACATAGCTTAGGTTAAACCAAAAAATATACACATCTTTACATACTATATAGTTTATACTAATTTATTTATATCGTGTAGAAAGACCTTATTTTTCGTGTACGAGTTGCATGTTGTAGTCAATATAAAAAATAGTACAGTGGATTTATCGAAATAATATTTTCTACTTCCTAGATTTTCCGTCCATATGTACACATATGATCACAAATTTTAATATTATCACAAAAGTCATTGTAGCCAAGTGGTTAGATATGCTGTGACCATTAAGTAATGGCCGCAGGTTCAATTCCCATAAGTAAGTATTTGTAATACTTAGGTAAATAGTTATTGATTAAGGGTTTCACGATTCATGACTTTTTGTTTCAAAATTTGATAATAAACCATTTCATAGTTTTACTGCAACATCATGTAAGTTTACACTTACATATGTTGCTGTCATAGCATAAACCATAAAATAGAGAGAGTATAGAAGTAACATGACATAATGTAATGTAAATAGAATGATTATGTAGGTGAAGTTAGTACAAGGTTACTCTTCTGTATTCTCAATGATTACAAATAACTGCTAACAATGCATATCATTTTCAGGGTTCTGTATGGTGAGAAGGAAATCATCGAAATGAAAAATGTGAAATGGAATTATTTCTTCGTAAGACAGTTACATGATTTATAAAAATGAAACAAAATTCTGATTACACAAGTATTTGCTGTTTATTTCTCAATGATACATTAAACACAACAATTAAATTCACTTTATAAAAATTAAATCGTCTAAATGATGACCGAAACGTTTACGACATTCCTCAAATCTGGATCTTAGGTTTCGGAATACGCTCTCAAGTGTTTGTCTTGAGATTGATTGCATTTCATTAGAGATATTCACCTTTAATGCATTTATTGTTTTTGGATTATTATTGTACACTTTGTTTTTCAAATATCCCCATAGGAAAAAGTCTGTAGGTGAGAGATCCGGACTCTTAGCAGGCCATATGATGTCGCCTCTACGAGAGATCACCATCCCAAGTGGAAATACATCTCTAACCGATTCCATACTAATATCAGTTATATGGTAAGCCGCCTCATCTTGTTGAAACATAGTGTCGTTATTGTAACCCGTCATTTTCATAAGTTCTGGGTGCAAAAATTTGCGTAGCATCTTCGCATATTGTTGTGAATCAACAGCTCTGCTTTGGCTCCCGGAATTTTCGAAAAAATAGGGACCTATTATACCGAAGCTAGATATACCCGCCCAGACTGTGACTTTCGAGGAGTGAAGTGATTTTTGATTGTTTGCATCGCACCTATAACGACAATTATGCTTACTCACTGTTCCATTTAAAGAAAAATGCGCTTCACCAGAGAACAGAATATTGTTAAGACTTCGTAGATTTTCGAGCAATTCTATAGTAAAAATGAATCGAGATTGAAAATCTTCCTTCTGTAAATCTTGCACCAGCTGTATTTTGCTCTGTTGAAACTCTGAATGGTTTGCTGAAACTCGAAGTAATGAATTATTGACCGAAGGATCTTCGAGCACCATTCTGTTATCTTTTACACGTTCGTTTGTATTACAGGTTCTTTCACGATCTTTGACCAGAACCCCAAATGTGGATCCACAATTTTCAAATCGTTTTACCCATATCTTGATTAAATTTACACTGGGACAGTTTTTATTATTCTTTAAAGCATATTTTGAACAAAACAAGTCACGAACAATTACGTAAGAACGACTATTTTCATAAAAGGCACGAACACAAAAAGCGCGTTGTTGTCCCGTGAAGTGCTCCATAGCTACTAAATTTGAAGTAAGTAAGTATGTGATAAAAGTAATCGTCACGTAAAATAAGTGATAAGTACGGAACACTTCTTACATTTCTTATTCGAACTTGATACCTAGTAATATTGGTTTTGTTTAGTGGAATACATGTGAATTGTCGGTTTGCTTTGTAATGGATTCCTATAATTTATAATTACACGGTTGTTCCGTTTTCAACGTAAACTTCGTTTACTTTTCAATTCGAATTTCGCGCGCGTTATCGACGCACTTGTCAATCATCATGATTCGTCGTGCTGCAGGCGATTTAGCCAATGGAGCGCCCGGATTACCGCCGGCGCATGTACTATCCTACCGGCGTCTTGGAATACAGCGCCATAGGCTGGTGGCAGAACCAGTAAACGATTCTGAGTCTGGACGTTGAATCGAAGGCGCGCGCGCACCAAACATTACATCTTTTTTACTCAATTATCCTAATCAAACTTCAAGTGCTCAACAGTTTTTTTGGAACTTTATAATCGTGTGTGGCTGGCCGGCCAGGTGTCTAAAGGAAGAACTATTCGTGAGGAATCGTGCTCGAAGCCTGCCTACATGGTAAGTGATCTGTGCATTGTTTCTATTGTCTAAATCGTCTGTAACGCATATTAACGGCGAATGCTCCCAGCATTCGATCCAATGTGGTGATTGACAGTGTACAAGTGCTATTTATCGAGTCAATTTAGCCATATTTTTTGGTGCCGAAACCCGGGAACTTTGGATACCTACCTTCAGTCTGCCGCCAAATACCAATTCGATTTAGTAATTGCTACTTCATTTACCGTATTCCACGCTTATTATACTTACTAGTACAGCTAAAACGAATAAACATAACATTTTGTTTCAATTACTAATCGGAAAACAAGTCTTTGTTCCATTTTGTTTTGTTGAGTACCTTACCTACCGTTTATCGATTTAAGATGGCTTCCATCAGTTTCTAGAATATTTGTTGAAAATAAATTCTTTTGTCGTTTTATACTTATTAGCATAAAATTATCTACCGTTTTACCGTTCGCAATAATACAATATTGCAAATCCACCTTCTCATAATTTTATGTTGATAGTTCGTTATAACTCGACTACTTTTTTCCAACCGTTCAACGTTTCCTCTTGATATTTATTTATCGAAAATTTATTTCGTTTCAAATTACGAAATATTTTTTATCGTGACGTTGTATCGTTTATCGTATCATATTTTCAACGAATTTTGGTGCGTTCACATTTTCATTATTACCGTTTTAGGTTAAAAATCATAGTTTTTTGTTTTTACAAAAAACTGATTTTTATTTTTTTTATTTACCGTACATTAACGAATATCGCAAACCGTTTTTAGTGTTCCTAACGCTCATTTAATTCATCCTTATCAATTTAATTTATTTCAATTTAAAACTCAGGTGACCGAGGTGACAATATTACCTGTTGTCGTGTAATACCGCCCCAGTGATTCTCGTCGATTCTTGTGAACGCGGTCTCGCTGAAGACGTTCGCAACTAAACTTTTTTATCGAATCCGAATATTTGTTGCTATCAGGTTTTATTGTTTTGATATTAATTATGTCTTTACTATCAAGGCGTAAATCTAAACCTACTATTAAAAAGGGTATCGAAAATACGTACACTATTAATAATTTGCCCAGTTTGCGACGTAAACGAACTATAGCATATAATCGCTTAACGAAGGCTTTGGAAGTAGGTACCTTAGCCAATACCGATGAATCACAAGTAGGGTTATTTCTTTCATATTGTCATGAAATAAAAACGATTGCTGATAGTTTTCATGACTCCCATTTTATTATTTTGGACCTTCTTAAGGATGATGCCGATGAGGAGGACGATGAACTTCAGGATCGATTTGACGAATTGTATTTTCAAGTGTTGGCAATTCAACGAAAATTTGAACAACGTTCATCTCAACAAGCTGACACTTCGAAACATAATTCATTGACCGGTTCGCACAGTGGAAATATGCGGTTACCAAAAATTTCGTTGCCAACTTTTTCCGGTGCTATCAAGGAATGGCCTGAGTTCATTGCAACTTATAACGCGTTGATACATGATTCTACCTCCTTATGTAATATTGAGAAATTTCACTATCTCGTGTCAGTTTTAAGTGGTGATGCTTTATCGTTCATTAGAACTTTTCCTGTTGCAAGTGAACATTATTTAAGTGCGTACGAGGCTCTCAAGTCCCGTTATGAAGATAAACGCGAATTAGCGTTTACGTGCTGGCGTGATATCTTGGACGTTAGTTTAAAGACTTCGAACGCTCAAGATTTTCGACGCGCCTTAGACACGATCGATGAGAACTTAACAATTTTAAAAACTTTAAAATTACCTACCGATAAATGGGATTTTGTTCTTTGTTATAATGTTCTGGCCAAACTCGATACCAAATTAAGACGCGAGTTTGAGGAAAAACATACCGATATTGAGCTTCCACAGTATAACCATTTAAGGGCATTCTTACACTCTAAAGGTGAAGCATTAATTCGCGACACGCACTTTTCGAATGTTACCAATAAAACCGCTAACGTTTCAAAGGACACACCGGGAACTTCACAGAAGTTCAAGCGACATAACGTCACGCATTCGCTTGTCGCTCCCACCGTCACTACTCATAAAAATGTTGGTGATAAACAACAAGCGAAACCTGCTCATAATTCGAGCACTCCGATTCGTAAATGTGCCTACTGTCGTAATGAACATCACATCTCGGCCTGTAGTGATTTTTTGGCAAAATCAATAGATGAGCGCATGGCTGTGGCCACTGAAAAGAAATGGTGCTACAATTGTCTTAACGCATCCCATTCAGTGCGAGAGTGCACATCAATGTTTTCATGTCGACAATGTAGACGTAAACACCACACTTTGCTACATAAGGAGCCGGCGGCAAGCTCGGCGACCTTAGTGGCTAAGGATTCGTTAACTCAGTCTGATCCAACCGTAACCACAACCGTGTTACTGGCAACAGCTCTCGTCCAGATTCGTGATGCTTCTGGTGAATTTCATACATTTCGCGCGTTATTTGACACCGGCAGTCAAAACAATTTTCTCACGGCTCACGCCGCTCAACGACTAAATCTAAAACCTATAACTGGTAATATCAACGTTTATGGGTTAGGGGGCAGCCCTGCCTCAGTCAGTGGCTTTGTTACATGCGACATTGGCACCAACTGTAACGTAAAGTTTCGTCTGGGAATGCTCGTCATACCGAGCATTTGCGGAGATCAACCGATAGCAAGGCTAAATACGAAAGGATGGGAGGAGGTCAAAACACTACCGCTAGCTGATCCTGGTTTTGACATCCCTGGTCCAATCGACGTCTTGTTAGGTGCCGACGTCTTTGCTGAGTCACTTCTCGAACAACGTCTGAAGGGTAACGCCTCTCAACCGCGAGCTTTCAACTCAGTCTTCGGCTGGCTTCTTCTTGGGAAGTCCAGACTCGCATCGTCCAGTCTACTAGGAGTAGCCCCTTCTACCGTAGACGATAGTTTAAACAAAATTGTTCAACGTTTCTGGGAAATCGATAACGTTCCACAATCTTTCCGATTGACCCCAGAAGAGCAACGCTGTGAAAATAGTTTTCTCAGTAATCACTACCGTGACGAGACAGGTAGATATGTAGTTTGTCTCCCCTTCAAGGACGACGAGGAGCCAGTCTTTGAAGGTTCTCGAGAGATAGCCTTACGACGCTTTCATGCCATTGAAAGGCGTCTGTATCGCGATCACAATTTATACCAACAATACGTGGAGTTCATGACTGACTACATCGACAGTGGTCACATGACTCTGGTACCTGCCAAGCAAATGGGTCAAGGCAAGTATTATATACCGCACCATTGTGTGCTACGTCCCGACAGCGCTACAACGAAGCTTCGCGTTGTATTCGACGCCTCGGCTAAAGATGCAACTTCCAAATCGCTAAACGACTCGCTGCTGACGGGACCGAAGCTACAATCAAATATCGTAGAAATCCTTCTTCATTTCCGTGAGCACGCAATTGTCTTCATGGCAGACGTGCGCCAAATGTACCGTCAAATCAACCTAGCTCCTCAACATCGTGATTATCAACGTATTCTCTGGCGAGCTCACCCAGATGAGCCTCTTCAAGAGTACGTATTAAATACCGTAACGTACGGAGTGTCTTCCGCTCCATTCCTGGCGTGCCGCTCTATTCAGCAACTGGCCAACGATGAGGGTCACAAGTACCCAAAGGCCAAAACCGTTTTAACTTCCGACATATACGTTGATGACGTCATATCCGGAAGCTCATCGCTGAAGGACGCCAGAGAAATCAAAACTCAACTCATCGCTCTTTTCGGTCTTGGCTCGTTTGAGCTCCGAAAATGGGTGAGTAACCGACCCGAGCTACTTAGCGATCTTCCCGCGGAGGCGTGTCTTTCAGAAGCAATCACTTTTACCGAAACTGAAGACACAACTATCAAGGTTCTGGGCCTTAAGTGGGAGCCTGCTTCGGATTCGTTCGTCTTTACCGTAAATCCATCTAATCAACCGTGCACCAAGCGAACGATTCTGAGTGAGGTTGCCAGAATTTTCGATCCTCTGGGTTTTCTATCTCCTTTGACAATTCATGCCAAATGTCTTATTCAAAAGCTTTGGATTCTAGGTCTTTCATGGGATGATAAGCCCCCACCGGAAATTATCTCTCAATGGGAAAAGTTCTCTGAACAGCTTCCTCAAGTTAGGAATCTTAAAATTCCACGTAAATACGCTACCGATAGCGCTCAATCATATCAACTGCATGGATTTTGTGACAGCTCCGAAGCAGCATATGGCGCCGTTATATACCTGCGTGTTATCGAGTCTGACGGCTCCGTTCGCGTCTTTCTCGTATGTGCAAAGGCTCGTGTAGCTCCTTTAAAACGTCAATCGTTACCTCGCTTAGAGCTGTGTGGTGCAGTTTTGCTTACAGACCTTATCAAATTTGTCAAGGACACGCTGCGGATTCCTGTCCATGACACTTATCTGTGGTGTGATTCCACCGTTACCTTATCCTGGTTGCGAGCTCCTTCTTCTCGCTGGGTGACATTCGTTGCAAACCGCGTAAGTCACATTCAAGATATCGTGCCGACCGAGTGCTGGAGGCACGTACCATCTGTCACAAATCCTGCAGATGTTTGTTCGCGTGGGCAATTGCCTCACGAGTTGCTGAACAATGCCCTATGGTGGGCGGGCCCAGAGTGGTTGTCTCAACCACAGTCTGAGTGGCCAATCGATACATCGAGAAATCGTTCAAACGACGACAATGCGGTGCTCTCTAAGCAGCGTCGCACCACAGTTCTCGTTTCGGATCAAATCGAAAGCGTAAACCAAACTTCTATAATTGATCGACTATTCGAAAAATATTCTTCTTTAGATAAAATCTGTCGCATTATCGCTTACGTTCGCAGGTTTTGTAATAACATGCGTAACACTGTTCCGCGATCAGATAATCTTTTCGTAACGGACGCTGAGCGTCATCGTGCGTTACTAATTATCGTGAAACATTTCCAACAGCGTTGTTTTTCGGATGTCATATCCAAATTACAATCAAAGATACAGTTACCTCGTAGTTTTCGTAAACTAAACCCGTTTTTGGACGAGCAGGGTATACTCAGAGTAGGCGGGCGCCTAGCGCACTCCGATCTTGACTTCGAACAGAAGTATCCCGCATTATTGCCCAAAAAGAGTGTTCTTACATCCGCTGTAATCGAATCTATTCATCGAAACAATTTTCATCCCGGTCTGAACACAACCAACTATCTGATCTTACAACAGTTTTGGATACTTGCGGCAAAGCATGCTGTACGTCATCATCTTTCAAGATGCATAAGATGCTACCGTCTTAAACCGAAACCTTTGCAACCCTTTATGAGCGACCTTCCGGCCTTTCGTGTCAATCAGGCAAAACCTTTCTCTGTCGTAGGTGTCGATCTAGGAGGGCCTTTTCGAATTAAGCTCGGGCTTCATCGTGGTGCTAAAATCGATAAAGCGTACTTGTGTTTATTCGTATGCTTGAGTACAAAAGCAGTGCACCTTGAGGTGGTTTCTACTTTATCGACTGACGGCTTCATCGCGGCATTGCGTCGCTTCGTTTCTCGTCGTGGCCGCTGCAATGTTATTCACTCTGACTGCGGTACGAATTTCGTTGGTGCAAGTTCACAACTAGCATCATGTATCGAACAAGCCTCTCATGCGGAAAAAATAGATTTTAAACGTAACGTACCTTCTGCTCCCCACTTCGGAGGGGTGTGGGAAATCCAAATCAAAGCCGCAAAGAGTCATTTGTACCGTATTGTTGGCGATCAGGTCTTAACGTTTGAAGAGCTTACCACACTCTTCGCTCAGATCGAATCAATTTTAAATTCGCGGCCTTTGTGTCCATTGAGCTCGGATCCTAACGATTTGAACGTTCTTACGCCCGGTCATTTTTTAACGCTGGAACCTCTTACAGCAGTTCCTGACTTCGACTACAAGGACGTAAAAATCAATCGACTAAATCGATGGCAACTTATCCAATCTTTTCAACAACAATTTTGGAAACGCTGGAAAAATGAATATTTACATGGGTTAACTCAGCGAGCAAAATGGACCACGGACTCAACACCGTTAACTGTAAACTCAATCGTACTTATAAAAGAGGACAATCGGCCTCCTCTTCAATGGGCATTAGGACGAGTTGTTTCTTTGCATCCTGGCCCTGATGGGGTAGTTAGAGTCGCAACCATTAGAACAGCCAGAGATCACTCGCTTAAGAGACCTTTGGTCAAACTATGTCCTCTACCATCCGTATAATCGTTATAACTTAGCATTTCTTAGCTTTTAAGTTTAGGATAGTAACTTAAACATATTTATCGTTAATTACCGTTTCTTATTCTTACTCTGGGAAAATCCCATTGGTATTTTGGTGGGCGGAATGTTCCGTTTTCAACGTAAACTTCGTTTACTTTTCAATTCGAATTTCGCGCGCGTTATCGACGCACTTGTCAATCATCATGATTCGTCGTGCTGCAGGCGATTTAGCCAATGGAGCGCCCGGATTACCGCCGGCGCATGTACTATCCTACCGGCGTCTTGGAATACAGCGCCATAGGCTGGTGGCAGAACCAGTAAACGATTCTGAGTCTGGACGTTGAATCGAAGGCGCGCGCGCACCAAACATTACATCTTTTTTACTCAATTATCCTAATCAAACTTCAAGTGCTCAACAGTTTTTTTGGAACTTTATAATCGTGTGTGGCTGGCCGGCCAGGTGTCTAAAGGAAGAACTATTCGTGAGGAATCGTGCTCGAAGCCTGCCTACATGGTAAGTGATCTGTGCATTGTTTCTATTGTCTAAATCGTCTGTAACGCATATTAACGGCGAATGCTCCCAGCATTCGATCCAATGTGGTGATTGACAGTGTACAAGTGCTATTTATCGAGTCAATTTAGCCACAACGGTACTCAGTCTTTGTAATATGATTCTACCACAACTGTAATTTGTGGGAATTATAGTAATTTACATTCTATAACTTTGACTAAATTAAGTTATGATGCCACAGACAACCGAATGGCTTGGACTTAAGATTCAATTTAATTAAATTATAATTATCTGCTGACATGATATATTTCTTCTAATAAAACCAATATTTCAGATCACAAAAATACATTTTTTATTCAGCTGCTTCCGAGGTGACATACCACCAACGATATAATAATTTTATTTTCTACGTGACTTAAGTATCAGCTTACACTACTACTACTCGAAAATGTAAGTAAGTAATATCTTTATTTCCTGTCCTTATTCTCTGAATTAATGTAATAGTGATTTATACGTGTGTATTTTCTTATAAATTTAAATTTATATTCTTCTTTTATTATATTATCTTCAAATAAATTGCGTTCAAATAAAATAAAGCATAGTTTTATAAATAAAGTTTTTGTGTGTTCTATTACAGGTCGGACTACGAAAGTGACTCTTTTGAATCTGTGAGGACAGCGCCGCCGCCGCCCACAAAGTCTAAAAAACAACAGGCGTCGAAGCGCAAAGCCTCAGACTCTGCGAGCACCAGTAACTCTGGATCCAAGACGAAATCAAGGTACTTATTTGTCTCTTATTTATCACTAGTAGCTTTAAACTTAGTGGTAGCGTAGTTTTCCGTAGAATCCACAGTTTTTTTATTGGTTCAGTTGTTTTTTTGAGTTTGTCCATTTCAAAGCAAACAAATCTCTCTATTTCTAATAATAGTAGGTATAGATAGTGAAGATTTAGTTCCGTGTTAAGTGTGCATTGTGGTTCCTTTTTTTCAGTATACTTACTTCCAAGATATAAACTAATATAAGTAAAAATAAAATTAAACTACAATTAAACTAAATTTAAAAATAATAACATATAAAAATATTTAATAGGATTATTTAAGTTTAATTTGTGATGTGGTCATCGCTAAGATTACTGTGATTTTCTTACTTTCAGGTTTCTACCGATTTATATTTTTTAACAAAAAAAAAAAATTATTGTTTGTTTACAGTAAAAAAAGAAACGGATCGGATCTGTTCGAGTTGGAAGGTGAAATTGAACACCGTTTGCCTATCAAAGGCGCTGACAACCTGACATCTTCCTTGGTGAGCCGTGTTGCCAACGGTAAAGTTAGAAGAACGGCTGACTTAGCAGGCGAATTCTTTATAGACGTGAAAGTATACCACAAGGCGGATATTGCTTCCATTCGTCCGGAAGATCGGTGGAAGAAAGCAACTGTTACGCTGAAGGTGCAGTTAGATAAGAATACCCCTCCATGGCACGAGCTGCAATCGTTCATGCGCCGGGCTCACGAACTTTTTAACGACTCGGAGCCGGTATTTTATAACGATAAGATTTAGGTATTAAGTATTTTAATATAAGAATATACTTTCTATATTTAACTTGAACGATTTTTTTTACAAAACCTTTCTTATTTAATTAGAGTACAATGCCTTTCTGTACTATTTGTAACACAGCTGTTGAGCGCAGTCATTGGACAGGTCACCTCCGCAGTAGCAATCATAAAAACAAACATGTATCTTATTTTTGCGAAGGCGTAGAAAAAATAAATTCCGCATTTCGGAACCGTATAGCTTCGTACAGAATAATAGATATAAACGAGAAATGTTCATTTGAATCGTTCTTTAGTGATTCTCGCGAGAAACTTAAAAAGTTAATAGACATGTCTCTAAATGATCATACTTGTGTGAAAATTAATTTAGAATTTTTTGCTATGTTTTTAATGTTTAAAAACGATAAACAGGAGATAAAATCATTTCACACAAAAAACTATACACTCCATCAAAATTATGACTATGATTCAATAATTTCAGAAATAAAAAATACTCTATCAAAAAAGATGGAAGAGTTTCAGGACCGTGACCGTGGTTGGACTTTTTTGAATAGTTCTCACATAGAAATTAATATAAATAAATATCAACCTTTGTGTGGATCAAGTTTCATCGAATTGCCGCCAGCGATAAAATCAAAACGAGCCTGTGTCAATATTCGTAATAATGATCAGTATTGTTTCTTATGGTCTATTGTTGCTGGTCTTTATCCCGCAAAACATCATCCGGAGAGAGTAACATCTTATCCCGATTTTCGAAATGTGTTAAATATAAATGATTTATCGTTTCCATTGAATTTATCTGATATTGCACGATTTGAAGTTAATAATCCTAATATTTGTGTATATGTTTATGGATTAAAAAATAATCACGTTGTAGGACCACTTTATAAACCTAATATATTAAAGGAAAAAGTGATTCATTTACTTTATTTAGAAAGTAATGGATTGTCACATTACTGTCTCATCAAAGATTTACCTCGACTTGTAAGGAACCAAATAACAAAGCATCATAGTAAGTTACACTTTTGTAATAATTGTTTAATGTTTTTTAATTCAAGTAATGAGCGTGATATGCATAGTTGTGGAGGTGTTGCTACCGAATTACCTCCAAAGGGTTCTTTTACTCAATTTGTAAATTATAATAGGAAGCAAATTGTTCCGTTCGTTATATATGCTGACTTTGAAACAATGTTAGAACGGTTCCAATCGTGTGAGCCAAATCCAGATAAGAGTAGCACGGTGACGCGACAGCGACATGTGCCAGTAGCTTTTGCATATCATATCACTTGTAGGCTAGACAGGAATTATAATCGTTACGTTTCTTATCGCGGCTCGGATTGCGTGTCTGAGTTTATAAAGTCAATTTATCGAGATGCATTAGAAGTTCATGATATTTTAAAAAACAAAGTGCCTATCATATTTACTGACGAAAATGCTCGTGAATTCGAAACTGCTACGATGTGTCATATTTGTGATCAGTTCTTGTTGGGTGATAGGGTCCGCGATCATTGTCACGTGACTGGGAAATATCGTGGAGCTGCTCATAGCTACTGTAACTTACAATATAAACAACCTAATTTTTTACCAATATTTTTTCATAACTTATCGGGTTATGATAGTCACCTTTTTATAAAAGAATTAAGTAAAGCCCCAGGATATATTAAAGTTATACCTAAAACGAAAGAAAGCTATATATCTTTTACAAAGTTTATTCCTACTTCTAGCGATACATTTATGCAACTTCGTTTTGTTGATTCTTTTAGGTTCTTAGGAACTAGCTTGGCTAAGTTAGTTGGTACTATGAAAAAAAGATTTTAAACAATTAAAACGTTATTTTCCCGAAGAAAATAAATTTAATTTGCTTATCCGTAAGGGTGTATATCCTTACGACTATATGTGTCAGTGGGATCGTTATTCAGATTTTTGCTTACCATCAAAAAGTAGTTTTTATAACTCTGTGACTGATGAAAATATTACAGACGAAGACTATGACCATGCTCAGTCTATTTGGTCAGTGTTCAATATTCAAAATATGGGTATATACACAGATTTGTATCTTAAAACCGACGTTTTGTTATTAACAGATGTATTCGAAAGTTTTAGGAAAACTTGCAAAAAACATTATAATCTCGATCCCGCGTGGTATCTTACGGCACCTAGTCTATCATTCGATGCAATGCTTTTAAAAACAAAAGTAAAATTAGAATTAATAACTGATGTTGCTATGTTTAAAATGATACAGGAAGGTATTCGAGGAGGTATTTGTATGTGCGTTAAGAAACATGTTAAAGCTAATCATAAATATTTGGAATCTTACGACAAATCTCGCCCAAATTCATTCATTATGTACTTAGATAGTAATAATTTATACGGTCACAGTATGTGTCAATCACTTCCCTATTCAGAGTTTAGATTTTTAAATAGAGAGGAACTGGATAACTTACAATTTAATATTACCAATATTAGTGATACCGCAGAAAAGGGTTATATTCTCGAAATTGATTTGACATATGATTCAAACCTTCACAACAATCATAATGATTTCCCGCTTTGTCCAGAAAAATTTAAGCCTCCTGGTGGATCTAACAAAAAATTAATTCCAAATTTGTACGATAAGTTCCATTACGTTATTCACTACGTGCATTTAAAAAAAATCATAAAGCACGGTTTGATATTAAGAAAGATCCATCGCGCCATTGAATTCAATCAAAGTGCTTATTTAAAACAATACATTGATCTTAATACACAGTTACGTCAAAAAGCAGAGTCTGAGTTTGAACAAGATTTTTTAAGTTGTTAAACAACAGTATTTTTGGTAAAACTCTAGAAAATAATGAAAAAAGAATAGACGTTAAATTCGTTAACAAATGGAATGATATGACCCATAGAACCAAAAAGAGTACTTGTGCCGAAAAGTTGATCGCGAGCCCATATTTTCACAGTGTATCGATATTTTCAGATGACTTGGTAGCAATTCAAATGAATCCTTCTCGTGTTATTCTTGACAAACCAATTTATATAGGTTTTGTTGTTTTAGAATTATCGAAGAGTCACATGTATGATTTCCATTATTCTATAATGAAACCATTTTATGGTGATCGAATTGAATTATGTTATACCGACACTGATAGTTTAATTTATAATATAAATACAGACGACTTTTATAGAGATATTAAGTTACATTTTCTGAAATACTTTGATACCAGTAATTACAATCCTTCTAATGAGTATAAACTACCTTTGATAAATAAAAAAGTCCCGGGTTGTTTTAAGGATGAAATGGGTGGACGAATTATAACTGAGTATATTGGACTGCGCTCAAAGGTGTATTGTATAAAAACATTAAATAAGACGATACAAAAGGCTAAAGGAACAAAAAAATGTGTTACAAAGAAATTTAAAATGTTACATTATAAAGATGTTTTATATAACTCTAATGTAATTCGCAAAAAGAATGTACTGTTCAAGTCTATTAAACATGAGATATTCACACAGAATGTAAACAAAGTTGCACTTTCCAGCAATGACGACAAACGGGTGCTATTATCAGACCAAATATCTACTATGGCTTGGGGAAATGAAGCCATTACCTTGTAATGTAAATTTTGTTATAAAATAATTAGTTTTAAATACATACTTTAAACCAATATTTGTAATGCATTATAATCATAGGATAATTTTAGTATTATATTGTTCACATCAAAATTTAAATAAATCCCAGGGTGATCAAATTATAGTTGTTTTATTTTAATGTAAGGCTCATTGCGCAAACGAAATATGACCCCGCACAGGTGTCACAGCTATCTAAGCAAGTTCAAACTTCAAATGTTAATATAATATTAAATGTATACCTAGATATATTAATTCCTTACACTTGCAATCATTACGTTGGGTGAGGACGTCTTGATATAACACGTGTGTGGTACTGCTCGTATTAAATATGTAAGTATTGAAAGTCTTAATTTTATTATCCTACTAATATTATAAAAACGAAAGTTTGTGAGGATGTTTGTTAATCAATCACACAAAATATACTAGACGGATTTTGATTAAATTTGGTATTCTGGTAGAAAAATACTGGGAATAGCACATAGGGTACTTTTTATCATGAAATTCCCACGGGAGCGAAGCCCCAGGGCGCGGCTAGTTTTCAAATAAGTATTTTCAAAATAACTTGTAGTAATTAATGTTTAATTTGTTTCAGATAGTCATAATGACTGAATCACCGGATATAATTTTTTCCCAGTGCGGTCAAGGCTTGCCAGGATTGTTACCATCTCACAGTTTGAGCTGGCATATTCCTGAAGAACAAGGACCCGCTTTGAAGAAAACTATGACAAGACGAGAACCCCCAAAGCGGCAGCAGTCAACATGCCAGTCTTTTGTTATAAATAATGAAAAGAAGAAGGGCATCAGATTGATCCAGATAAAAGTACTGGACATAAGTGATCGTCAAGCAGCTGCAAGTGACAGCGAGGAGGTCGTAGTTTTGAATGCGCAGTATGTAGTGAGTGAACCTGTAGACATTATAATGGACGAAACTCATACGTTAATAAATAAAATTTCGAAAAAATTATGTGATAATAATAGTTATGATTATATATAACTAGCGTTCGCCTGCGTGAATTTCCCACGGGAACAGTGCTTTTTCCGAGATGAAAGGTACCTTATGTCCTTCTCCGTACTTCTAACTATGTGTATGTGAAATTTCATGAAGATTGGTTCAGTAGATGAAGCGTGAAGAGGTAACAAACAAACAAACTCACTTTCGCATTTATAATATTAGTTAAGATAATTAAGTTAAGTAAAGTTATTAAGTTAGTAAAGTTAGTATATTTCGTTAAATTGTTAAGCAAATTTATTAGTACATATAATTAAAAAATATAATTTCATATGCCTATGTAACAACCAAACTAACTTGTAAATAACTATGTAACAATAAATAAAATAATACGATTTTAATTAAATGTTAGTTCTGTATCATAGATTTAGCAAAATAATAAACTTAATGTAAGATAACACTATAATAAAAAACACTACAAATATAAAGATTGCATTTTATTTAAAGTAAATCACAAATGTAGTGTAAATTAGTTGTATTAATATGGTTAAAAAGTATTGATTATATCTGTTACCACCCTGCGGATAATGGATAGGGTTATATATTTGTATTAAAACATCCAAAATACATTCAAAAGAAATTTATTAATGGACAATATTAAAATAGTTTAAACCTAGACATATTATTGTCATAGTACCACTTTCGAATACATACAGCATTATTTAACGCACACATTACTTTATGATTCACACAATTATAGTTTTTATTTTGGTTGTATGTTTTTTTTAATGTTGTTAAATTAGGGCTTCCTTTTTCACCTATATCAATCACTTCACAGTCTGCACACATCAATTTGATCCACTTGATTTTTTCTAAACCTTTTGTTATGATCTTCTTATTTTTTAAATATGGTAGAATAACTCGTCGAAATTCTTTATAATCTATATAGCCTTCGCTCCACTTAATATCTCTGTGTTTTTCCAACCATCTTACTCTTTTCTTTTCTTCTTCCGTCAGACAATGGAAAGGATATGGTGGTTTAACCAGGAACATCTGCGTATTTTCCTCAGTGACAACAGCAACTTCCTTCACGATAAAGTTATTTTGAATGTCTAAAAACCCTTGAAGGTCGACTATGATTATATCCGCATTCATTTTAATCACCAAATTTCAGACGAAGTCTACAAAACGACTGATGAAATTTGCCATAATACTCGTATAATAAAGCCTGATCGAGCTGCGAGTTGCAACTTGTCAAAACATGTTCCTTTTATTTCATTACTGTGAAATTTTCTTTACAGTACTACTAAGTGGTTTGTATTCCACTACACAGTCATTAAGTATTAAACAATATGCAGACGTGAGATCAGGTAAATTTATATCAGACTCTAACTCTACCCGAACATCAACTACTGGTCCGGATTTTACATGATCGTTTTGTCTTGAACAGTCAATTACAAATAATGGCGCTTTTTCTACAAAGTCTTTTTCACTTAGAAGAGGTTCTGCCCGACGATTGTAGAAGGACTGTTGAAATCTAGCATACTGTTCTTATAATATAGCTACATTTTGTTTCGAGAAACAGGAATTAAGATTTTCGTAAGGATAGTAATTAGAATTAAGGTATACTTTAACATTTCTCAAATCACAGTGGTCAAATTGAGACATGTCCTTTTCGCTTTTATTTTTTTGATCTGTTTGTAAACCAATAATAACGTATCTCGGTTTTTCAACATGAGATGATGATTTAATTGACCAAGTATGTTTCGAAGTTTTAGGTAATAATGGATATTCGTATAAGTCCCAATTCCGAAAAATCATTTGTATTGATCGATCTCTCTCAGTAAGTTTAAGAAGGTTAATCTTTTCTTTATCTGATACCTTGACATGAGGTACTCGCCATATTATTTTGTTTATTTCAATATTTTCTACAAATTCTCCACTGCTGAGTTTCAAAGCATTAAGGTCCGTATTACTTCGTAACAATATCAGTTCATGTTTACAGTTAATGACAATTTTTTTGTAATCTTCAGCAAAGCCAAGAATATTGCACAGGGGAATAGAAACTGAAAATGATCCCCCTTGCGGATTTGTTGACCCGTTAATATCCCAACCCCAACTCTTCGACATCCTTGATTCACTTTCATTCATAGATATTAAAGACTTTATTGTGGTAGTAATGCCAGCATTTTTTATTTTATCTATTTCGAAACCATTAAGCTCGTATCGTATGTCTTGGAATAGGTAAAGAAAAGGGTTATTAGTACAGTGAACATTTAATACCTTCTCTTTGCCATCACCCTTTTTGACAGTTATTGCACCTTCTAAATAAAGTGTACTTGCAGATGGTAACACGTATAAATCTTGTTGATTGATAGGTATGCGAATTTCATCACTTCTATTAAAACTTGTCACATATGGTTTGTAAGAATGAAATTCAACACCATCTATGGTATTATCTTGAAAAGGTGTAGAGGAAATATCTAATATACTCATTTTATTAACCCTAATTGTTTAAGAAATTCACTGTTTTCCTTTGTCAACTTTGTTTTCTTTTTATGTGTTCTCTTATGAACAGACCGATAAGAACTAGTATTTTTCGTCTTGCAAGTCATATATTTATCGTAAACAATCATTTTCTTCTTAAGTGTAAATATAGCTGCACTTCTTCTCCACGCAAATTAATTAAATTATTATTTATGTCAAGCAATCTTATATTCAAACTGCTAATGTTATCTTGATTAACAGGAAAATATACTGGATTTTTTGGAATTTCTATAATTCTATAACCAGGGGGAACGTTGAGAGCGAATTCATAAATAATATGAGCTGGTTCACTGTTGATGTAAGATCCGCTTATTATATCACATTCAACTCTGATAACAGTTGATGATAAAATGTTAACAGGATGTAATGATTCGTGTAATTTATTTGCTTCCAAGGTTTGAGAACCAAATCCTAAAATCCTTCCTACAGATTTATTTTTCTCAAAGTGTATGTTTTTTGAACAAGACACATATGTTTTCAATGTATTGTTGTTACACAGTAAGTTAAAAGTACCACCTCTAATATTGTTTTTTATATAATCGCAGATATCTTGTAACTCGTATGCACCTTCTGGTATTTCAACAACTTTATCAATATCATAATAAAATTTATTATTGTTATTATCTATGTTTGGGATCGAGTTGAATGTTGATAAATACAAAAGAGCACATTCATATTCGCCCTCAAGTTGTAATGAAGGAGAATAATTTGTAAATAGTGTAGACTGATCACCTGTTATAGAAAGTGTGAAGGACATTGTGTTGATCAGTACTTTTTATATTTTATTTTATATGATTTTTATTTTTTCTCCAAAACGACCATAAATATTTTAGGCATAGATGACCGCAATTCACAGTGTTGAAATTTTGGTACCTATCGTAATTGTAGAAAATATCCTTTTTATTTAAATATCTTCTGAGTTCTAACGGTGGTTTCAAATCTCCAAAACTATCGAAATATTCACAATATTTATTTATTTTTGTGTAAGCTACCCAGTGCGTTCCATCATTTGCTGAATTATCTAAATTCACAATTCCACATTCAATTCGTTTCACTTTAGAAGGCAATTCGTCTAACATAAACACACCTCGAAAATAAGGTATGTCATTAGCAAAATTCAAAATATCTATATTCGTAAGTGCACGTTTAGGTAGCTTCCTAGTTAGTTTTTTGAATGATTTATAAACAGCCCGTGACCTTTTTTATATGGTTTAATATACAACCCTCTCCCCATAGCAATCGATTCCATGACTTTGTTGTGACGTTCGGATTCACGTAAATTACTTTGTGATGACTTGTAATCATTGACTGTTTTAGCAATACCTGCGGCACCTCCTGCTAAAGCTCCTAACGCTGATAACCCAGCAAATATTGGTATCAATGGTAGAATTCCACCAGTTTTTGGTAGTGGTATCACTCGAGGTAGTTTTATTAGTTTATTTTTTCCAATTAATTTCTTTGCAACCAAATACATACGTTTTATTGCGGTATTAGTACACTTCGGTCTTAACTTTTTTACGTGTGATCTAATTTTAGAAACTAAAGACTTAAACGTTTTGACACCACCACCCGCCTTAACTTTCGCTTTCATGATTTTTTTAACTACCCATGATGCAATTTTTTCACCTTTTCCTGCATCTTTTGATCGAAGTCTACGTTTAGCCATATTTATCAGTTTCAAGTCTGCTATATGACGATTTTCTAAATCAGAATGGTTTGCATATGCTATATCGTGATCTTTACAAGCGTCGTCTAATGGATTGATTCCCTTATCACCACGAAGCAACCGCTTTTGAAGTTTTGTTCCAGGTCCACAATAATTGTATCCCGGTAAATGTAACTCTAATGGAAGGATATTTATTAAATTATTCACAAGTCCACCTCCTTGCATTGCTTTTTACATACTAAAAATTCTAGTCAACAACATCCTTTTTATCTATCCAGCTATTTTTTCTATCTGTGAGTCCCAACCATTTTACCAATAGTTTGTTTCCTTTTCTCCTTATAATCTTTTCGACTAAATAAATATTTGGGAATTTTACCTTTTGCAGTTCCTCTTCATAAAATGAACCGAGAATTGGTTGTTTATGTAAATCTTCGAGGTGAAAAGTTGTAGGATTTGAATTAATTACTTTTTTTATAACGAATATTTCTGTTGACCAGTTAGGTGTATAACCCTTTGCGAAACAACTTTTATATTTACTGATTCGTACTTGATCACCCATTTTAAATTTCACAATTCTTTTCTTTTTGGTGCATTTATGAGAGTTTTGAATATTTCTCATAACTTCATACTTATTTTGCTCATTAACATCAACTGGTTTATATTTAATAGTTCGATGCTTTGAATTATTATAAGTCCAAATAACATCTTTAAGAGTATTGTCAATCCACTTATAATTACCATTTAAACTAAAGCATTTATATAATTTGTTTTTCATAGTTCTAATAAGCCTCTCTACTATAGACGCCTTTTTAACAGAATATGTGCTATAATGGTTTATATTTAATGACTTCATTAGCTTTTTGAAATCCACATTGTAGAATTCAGTACCATTATCTGTTTGTAAATTTATAGGACTTCTCATGCTTGATTTAATAATATGGTTAAATGCAAGTACTACATCGGACTTTGACTTAGTTTTAATTGGTAAAGCCCAAGCATATTTTGAAAAACAATCAATAACCACTAATATATATTTCATACCACGATTACTGTTTTTATAACTTTGCATGTCTATCAAGTCCGCTTGCCATAAATCATCAATGCCTTTTAAAATCACTGATCTTCGGATAAAATTTTTTCTTGCTGCTTTGTGTAATTCATTAACGATTTGTTGTTTCATCATTTCACGTACTTATGTGATTCTCTGCTTTATGTCCTTTTCCTTTTAAATTAAGATCAAACTGACTAAAAAACCTCATTATATCTTTTTTTAAAGAATCTAACAAAACTTTAACTTCATCTTTACTAAAGGTTTTTTCTTTGATCATTTTATCCGTATCCTCTACACTGCAAAATTTTTTAGTTAAATCATCAACGTATTTCTTATTAACGGCCTCATCTTCTGCTAATGGTTGAGGAATACCTCGCAATGATGTATATCTTAAATTGTAATCACCAGCTTCTGTTTTTATAAGAGCTTTATTTGTAATATCTAAAAAATCTGATAAACGAGATCTTTTATGTACATGATGACCAAATTTGTCGACATTCATGTTTTAATGAGTTGATTTCTGCAAATAGATCAGATGATAAATAATACAAAACTGAAAATGGGGCTGTATTTATTGATTTATAATACCGCTTTCACGTAATTCTTCGATAATGGAAATAATTTCGTTATTAACACCAGTGTTGCCAGCAGCTTGGGATGCAATCAACAGTCTTAATCTTTCCACCAATTCGTTCGGATCATCCCAATAAACATAATCAACGCTTGATTTCAATTGTTTTAACAATCCTGATCCTTGGTGAGTGCTTCCATCAGTACTTACTGAATCGTGACGTAACTTAAATAAGGGTTTTATAACATTAAGATACTTTCTACCTTTATTGCTTTTGATTGGTTTACTTATATCATAATCTCTACGATGCGCATTTGTGTCCAATAACATTTGTTTATAATTATTTCTATCGTCTTGCTGTACTAAACTCAAATCCGGAACCTTCTTAAATAACAATTCCCATAAACCAGATGTCAACTTGTACTTTCGTCCTCCAACATCAATTATATTATCCTGTATAGCTACACGCCCTGTGCCCATCATAAGCTTTCCACGTTCATTCCGTACACCAAATGGAACGTTTTGATAAACTTCAGATGAAAGTGACCAAGAAGATGCATCTGGTGTATCTTCTGTAGCTGAAGTGTACGATAAATTTGACTCATCGAGGTCTGAATCAACTTCATCACTATAAGTCTCAGGATCAAGAGGGATGTCCATCCCCTCATCAGATTGCCGTTTCAAAACTGTTTTATCAGTGTCAGCAGAACTATTTAACTCATCATTCTTTTGGGACTTAAATTCAGGTACCGTATTTACTATTTGTCTATTTTGTTTGGGCTTACTTGCATCTATAACTTGATTGAGAGGTTCCGTTATTGGTTTAAAAACAGTTTCCAATATTTTATAATTATGATTATCTATATCCTGCATGTTTTTAATTTTTCTTTTAACTGCTTCAGCGACACGTACAATCTGTTTTTTTAATTCTTTTTCCATTTTATATAATTTAAAAATGAACGCACATGTGCTAGGAACTAACAGATCAGTAATGACCGCCTTAATAATTACATAGGTTAATATAAATATTTCAGTCCAATACAACAAAGGTATCAAATTTCTTACGGTAACGACCTTTATTTTTATCACAGTCCTTATTGATTACCAAATAGTTATATGGTTCACACCATATTTTAGAACACATCTCCTTGAATTTAGTCCAACTCATATCTGTATTAACATGTTCTTCATATACATGTTTCATATTTAATTCATCTTGTTTAAAAAGAACTATTAAATTAGCATTATCTCTCACTAGTTGTTTAGGAATTTTGCTGTAAGTTTGATTCAAATAAAAACAATCTATATATTTATGTCTACCCATAGCAAAGTAATCTCGCACGTTGTTTTGATTTTCACATGCTACGTCATCAAATACTATAACGGAATAACATTTAGCATTTTTCGGATCCAAAATATTCTCATTTTCCTGATATTTTGTATATACGACTTGTGGTACCATTTTTAAAACATTTTCTAGAAATGCATACTTCGGTTGATATAGTGTTTTCGAATACACATACACATTACGAAATCGTAATCCATTTTCATGTAATAGTAAACCAATAATCAAATTTGTTTTACCGCAGTTTGAAGGCCCGCAAATTAAACACCGGATAGAGTTAGGTAACAGTTCTCCGTTACGACTAGAACGCTTATCAGGTCGACTGTCAGGACATACTGTATCAACATGCAACGATGTTGGCTGTTCAATAAATTTCATTGTCGTCTAAATGACACGAATGATACAGCTTGAATGACAGCTTAAGTAATATAGCTGTTTTTTATTGTAACAGGTTCGCAAGGGTTCGACGGTTTGTGTGCATGATACTGTCATGAAGATGAACGGAGAACGAATATTATGAGCATTATACTACCGTAAGAGTCGTAGAAACGCATAGATGGAGACTTGACGTGGATGAAGATATATTATTGGGCATTCTACCCCACTGGAGTGATGAAGGGAACGAAGTGACCTGAAGAACGGAAGTGGGGTAGAATGCCCAATAATATACTACTTTCGTCTGATAGCGCGACATTCCTTACTGTAATTGACAATTTTACAAAATACGCGCAAGCTATCAGATTACCAGCCAACACAAGCATTCACATCGCAGATGCACTACTACAGCTATTTACAGTTATAGGTATACCACACAAACTTTCAACGGACTCAGATCACAAGTTTGATAATGATATAATCAAAGAAATATGCTCTATGCATAAAATTAATATTCACTTTACTACACCATATAATCCCAATTCTAACTCGCCTATAGAAAGGTTCCACTCAACCATAGGAGAGCTTATCAGATTACAAAAACTAACTAATAAAAATGACGTAAGTGTATTAATGAGAAATGCATTATTAGCATACAATAACACTATACATTCCGCAACAGGCTTCACACCATTGGACTATTATACGGACACACGAGTAGTCGTAATCCACTTGAGTTATATTACACTCAGGAATTTTACCAGGATTATGTCCATAAACATAAGTCTCAGATGGAAATTACTCAGAAACTAGTGGCCGATAAATTGTCAACAAACAAGGAAAAGGTTATAAGTAAAGTTAATAAAAAGAGCGAAGTAATATCATTTAAAATAGGAGATCAAGTTTATAAACAAGTAGCGAAAATATCACGCAGTAAAAAAACAGAACCTCGTTGCTTAGGTCCTTATACAGTAATTAGATTACACCCTAATAATGTTTTGGAAATTATCGGAAAACACGTAAACTCTAAGTCCATTAGAGTCCATGCACGTTTATTAAGACGACCGTCTCAAATTGCAGAGCAGTCGTCATCACCTGGCTATGCGTCGCCGCAACTCACGCGCAGCCCGAGCCCGAGCCCATAGTGCAGCCCGTGCACAACGAAGACGGCTTATTAGTTATTAAGGAATCCAGGATTTTACATAGAATAGATACATACAATTTAATATGTACTTATAACACAACTTACTTATATAGTATTTTTAGAGAGTTTAGTAAGCTATATTCAAAGTTAGTATTAATTGAAAACTCACGTCCCACTTATGCGGAACGTTACGTTCATAGAGAACAAATTAGATATATGATAGAAAACATAGAGAATAAGTTCTTTTATATACTACCTAGGTCGATAGTTAGGTTTAAAAGAGGTCTTATCAATGGACTAGGTACTATAATTAAAGCAATCAGCGGAAACCTAGATGAAAACGATGCCCAACATTTCGAGGAAGAAATAAATAAATTAAGAAAAAATACTTATGTTGTTTTAGATAATCAGAAAAATAGTATTAGTCTTATGAAGCAATACATGGATAGTTATAATAATGCTCTAAGTAAAATACAAGGAAACATAGGTATGTTGGCAGTTAACTTAGATAAAATAAACAAAAATTTATCATCACTGATGTCGCGTATAGATATTATGCATATACACATTCAGTCAGAGAACGGCCTTCAGCAGCTCTATGATAAGGTTAATACACTCGAAACAGCGATAACGTTTGCATCTATGGGAACTCTACATCCTGCTATAATAGAGCCCACTTATTTACTCATGGAGTTAATTCAAATAGAAAGGGAATATAAACTACCCTTATCCGCTAGGCGTGAAAACTTACATCTATTAGAAAATAGTATTACCGTAAAAGCCTATAGTACTTTAAATTCTCTTAACTTCATATTAGAGATACCTATTGTGAGTCAAAGCACTTATGACCTTTTACACCTTTATTCCATACCTAATAATAAAAACCTTACTCGCATTCCCAAATCACCCCTCCTTATACTGGGTAGCGATGAGTATACTTACCCCCACGAGCCCTGCCGTTGCATCACCGATGACCTCCGCACGTAATCACCTGCAACTGAAGAAGGTTGATAAGACTCAAGATTGCATAGTCAAGACAATACGTCATGCGCCCGGAACCAGCTGTGAGCTAGCAGAAGTTTCGCTGCCCCCAGTTACTATACAACAAATCCAGGAAAATACATGGCTTGTTGTCATACAAAAACAAGAGATCCTGCGGACTGCATGTGGAGCAATAGAAAAATATCAACGCCTTGAGGGATCTTACTTACTTACCACCCCCGAAAGATGTAAGTTTTACATCAACGGACATGTATTACAAACGCATCATAAATCCGTTACCCTAAGGGAAACTATCCCCTTACCACGCTTAGAGATATCTCCAAACAACACTGCATACAAGAAGATCAATCTCGACCACGTGGATCTTGACAGACTGCATACCATCACCACACAAATGGGATCAGCATGGAAGTCACCCTCCGAGTTGGGAGATAGTCGAAGCACCACCCCTAGCTGGGCCTCCATTATTGCCCTTGTGATAATAGCAATGTGCATCATCTTATATGCATACAAAACAAGAAGTGCAGTTAAGTGCATACGCCGTAACAAACAACATAGCAGCCTATTGGAGCTACATGACGTCACGCGCGCTTGGCCGGAGTCCAGTTCACCCTCAGCACCGCAGCAGCCCGCTACTACGCAACCCTCGTGCGAACCACCCCCGACCGCACGCGCTCCTCTTGGAAGGGAGGAGTTATGTAGGCTGTAGGCGTCAAATGGAAAGAAATCCGACGCCCTTAGTTGTTTAAGATTAGGTTACTTAGCTGTAAGAAACCCATGTATATTTAGTTCGAATAAAGCTTTTGTACTTGCAACACGTGTTTCTAAAAACACTCCTCGTGTTCCACGACGTATCTATTGTTAAAAATTAAATGAGAAAAAAGTAGGGGAAAATGTCTTACCAGTACAAGCTCATGCAACACCGGCTGAAACTCATCCTAGGAGTCGCACAGCTGGTTCAGCCGCGCCACCTCAGAGGCCTGCTGTCGCCGGAACTGCTCAAAGCACTCCGCTCCACTGTTGTCTTTGTCTGGGAGACCTATGAATAAATAAACAATCTTTATTTCAAGTAAGGGCTCGTGAGGCGTGCCGGCGACATCGCGCGACTTCGGTTGCACCGACTCCCGGCGACTTGATTGAACGTGTATAACTAAACGGCTAAGTGCAGCGTGCCCGCGACTGACGACCAGTGGTCGCGCGACTTGCAGCGATCAGTCGTCACAGTCGCTTGCAATTGCACAGCGCAGTACTTAATTGAAATCTATTTTATAATAATAACCGCTCGACACGACGTGCTAGCTTTCTCACACTACCAAAGGTTCGTACAAAAAATGGCAAACGAACGTTAATCTTTGAAGGAGCACAAATATTTAACAAACTACCCCTTTACTCTGTTTCTGGTTAAGCTCGCTTCATCGTAGACCTCATCTCTGTCCTCGGGCAAGATTGTGGTCAAGAGCAAACCCATATTTAATAAAAAAAAAGAAATTAAAAAAGCAGATTCATTGAATGTATTTAAAACGAAGCTCTCTGAATATCTTAGACAATGTCGGAAACATTCAAGTAGATAATTAATCATGTACCATTGTAATTCGTGATGTACCTACAACCTACATTCTTATTTTATTATTGTTAAGTGAATACTTTTGTTTGTATTCCGTGGCAATGCTTACCTACGACCAAAAATTATTTTCTTTATATTATTGTATAATATGTATTCTCAAGTAAGTGACTGTATTTGTCTTATTGAGAAATAAAGATAATAATAATAGATAATAATAATAATAGATGCAGAAGGTTTAATAGATGCAGTTCGTAGTCGCCCGGCACTTTGAAACCAAAAACATAGAAAATACCAAGATAGATATTTTGATACGATATCCATTTCCGATGTAAATAATTGTATATACTATATGATATGCTTTTTCACGAAGACAAACATTATACCGTATGTTCAGTACTAACACCAATAGTTAACTATTGTAAATTGCTATCGATCGGTCGCAAGTAATCGCTGGTCGCTAGTCGCACGCACGCTGCACTGTTTTTAGTAGCAGAAAGTCGCCGCGAGTCGGTGCGACCGAAGTCGCGCGATATCATCGGCACGCTGCACGAGCCCTTGATTACACTAATACATTAAATATGTGAGTATCACAACTGACAAACTATTTCCCAAAAATAAAATTAAAATTGCATAGGTATTAACGTTTGAATGCTACTTTACAAACAGCTTAGGTATAATATGTTCAATAGAGAAGGTCATCGATGAGGTTAGAAGGTCATCGATAAGTATGAAACTGTCACTTTTTTGTAGTTGTTCGAATTTGGTCGAATAACCTGCCGTTGTTCATATATTTTTGCAGTACTACAGGCTGTCGGATGGTGTGTCGCAGCTCACAAAAGTTAGCAAACTATTGCTTGTTATTTAATAAATTTAAATAAATTAAATTTTATGCGGCAATAGCCAGCCAGCGTCTGAAGGTGTCTGTGGTGTGCGGTCTTTCTGCCAGACTCCTCACAATGCCGTTCTTACACGTGGCAACATTCGTTGTCGATGTATAGCATCAAAGGTATTGACACGCGCCTCTGCAAACATCTTAGGGTTTTAGTCCTATAAGGTACCTAAAGATGTTAGTAGTATATTATTGGGCATTCTACCCCACTTCCGTTCTTCAGGTCACTTCGTTCCCTTCATCACTCCAGTGGGGTAGAATGCCCAATAATATAAATTAAAGCTAGTTACTTACATCATGACATCCAGTACACTTCACTTTGTTAAACTCACTTTACTATGTATATTTTACTACTAAGCTATATTTCGGACATTATAACTACCTATATGAAATGAGATGAGATGAAATTCAGATCAGATGGACTCGTGTTGTTTCACAGAAGCAAAAATCCCTTGACGCCATGTAGTGTAGGCCTCGTATGTATTCAATTTTCTGTGACCAGATTGGCTCAAACAACACCAAAACTTCAAATGCTCACATATTGAATGAGAGTTGAAATTCAGATCAGATGGACTCGTATTGTTTCACAGAAGCAAAAATCCCTTGTACTCTATTTCCTGTGACCAGATTGGTTCAAACAACACCAAAACTTCAAATGCTCTCATTTCACATATGTACCTATAAATAAGTAATATGAACTTCAGTTTTAGGCTGTACATACCCAAATCTTAAAATTCAAGTCAGGTCGACTGATGGGATTTACATACTTACGAGATCTTACAATTAATCGATTTCTGTAACCCATTTGAATTTTAAGATTCAGTTTTCATTAAACTTAAATTTGAGACTTTGCATCTTATGTCTTTCCACAATAAAAGATATTTATCTAATTTTGTGACCCAGATTAGGCTCGATTGACATCCAAATTTAAATTTAAAATAAAACACATACCTATCACCGACCGATCATAACCAACACTACTTATTAAATGGAAAAAAGCTTAATAAGCAAGCCTCCAGCGGCGACTACATGGGAACGCGATGTGTGAGCTAAAGGCTCATTCACACTGTATAATAAAATCAAATAAATAACAAACAAGCATACGGTCGCCGCCGGTCGGTGAAATATGGGTGCGCTATTGTTGTAGCCTATAGACGATAGTAAAATCTTGTGATGCAAGTGTTTATATCAAATCATAGGTACCGTATTTACTTTAACTATAAACTTTCAAATTAATCGGATCACGTAGTTGTTGTACATGCCTGTGGTATATCATCGAGACAATCTTTATACCAATACATAGCTTAGGTTAAACCAAAAAATATACACATCTTTACATACTATATAGTTTATACTAATTTATTTATATCGTGTAGAAAGACCTTATTTTTCGTGTACGAGTTGCATGTTGTAGTCAATATAAAAAATAGTACAGTGGATTTATCGAAATAATATTTTCTACTTCCTAGATTTTCCGTCCATATGTACACATATGATCACAAATTTTAATATTATCACAAAAGTCATTGTAGCCAAGTGGTTAGATATGCTGTGACCATTAAGTAATGGCCGCAGGTTCAATTCCCATAAGTAAGTATTTGTAATACTTAGGTAAATAGTTATTGATTAAGGGTTTCACGATTCATGACTTTTTGTTTCAAAATTTGATAATAAACCATTTCATAGTTTTACTGCAACATCATGTAAGTTTACACTTACATATGTTGCTGTCATAGCATAAACCATAAAATAGAGAGAGTATAGAAGTAACATGACATAATGTAATGTAAATAGAATGATTATGTAGGTGAAGTTAGTACAAGGTTACTCTTCTGTATTCTCAATGATTACAAATAACTGCTAACAATGCATATCATTTTCAGGGTTCTGTATGGTGAGAAGGAAATCATCGAAATGAAAAATGTGAAATGGAATTATTTCTTCGTAAGACAGTTACATGATTTATAAAAATGAAACAAAATTCTGATTACACAAGTATTTGCTGTTTATTTCTCAATGATACATTAAACACAACAATTAAATTCACTTTATAAAAATTAAATCGTCTAAATGATGACCGAAACGTTTACGACATTCCTCAAATCTGGATCTTAGGTTTCGGAATACGCTCTCAAGTGTTTGTCTTGAGATTGATTGCATTTCATTAGAGATATTCACCTTTAATGCATTTATTGTTTTTGGATTATTATTGTACACTTTGTTTTTCAAATATCCCCATAGGAAAAAGTCTGTAGGTGAGAGATCCGGACTCTTAGCAGGCCATATGATGTCGCCTCTACGAGAGATCACCATCCCAAGTGGAAATACATCTCTAACCGATTCCATACTAATATCAGTTATATGGTAAGCCGCCTCATCTTGTTGAAACATAGTGTCGTTATTGTAACCCGTCATTTTCATAAGTTCTGGGTGCAAAAATTTGCGTAGCATCTTCGCATATTGTTGTGAATCAACAGCTCTGCTTTGGCTCCCGGAATTTTCGAAAAATAGGGACCTATTATACCGAAGCTAGATATACCCGCCCAGACTGTGACTTTCGAGGAGTGAAGTGATTTTTGATTGTTTGCATCGCACCTATAACGACAATTATGCTTACTCACTGTTCCATTTAAAGAAAAATGCGCTTCACCAGAGAACAGAATATTGTTAAGACTTCGTAGATTTTCGAGCAATTCTATAGTAAAAATGAATCGAGATTGAAAATCTTCCTTCTGTAAATCTTGCACCAGCTGTATTTTGCTCTGTTGAAACTCTGAATGGTTTGCTGAAACTCGAAGTAATGAATTATTGACCGAAGGATCTTCGAGCACCATTCTGTTATCTTTTACACGTTCGTTTGTATTACAGGTTCTTTCACGATCTTTGACCAGAACCCCAAATGTGGATCCACAATTTTCAAATCGTTTTACCCATATCTTGATTAAATTTACACTGGGACAGTTTTTATTATTCTTTAAAGCATATTTTGAACAAAACAAGTCACGAACAATTACGTAAGAACGACTATTTTCATAAAAGGCACGAACACAAAAAGCGCGTTGTTGTCCCGTGAAGTGCTCCATAGCGACTAAATTTGAAGTAAGTAAGTATGTGATAAAAGTAATCGTCACGTAAAATAAGTGATAAGTACGGAACACTTCTTACATTTCTTATTCGAACTTGATACCTAGTAATATTGGTTTTGTTTAGTGGAATACATGTGAATTGTCGGTTTGCTTTGTAATGGATTCCTATAATTTATAATTACACGGTACTCAGTCTTTGTAATATGATTCTACCACAACTGTAATTTGTGGGAATTATAGTAATTTACATTCTATAACTTTGACTAAATTAAGTTATGATGCCACAGACAACCGAATGGCTTGGACTTAAGATTCAATTTAATTAAATTATAATTATCTGCTGACATGATATATTTCTTCTAATAAAACCAATATTTCAGATCACAAAAATACATTTTTTATTCAGCTGCTTCCGAGGTGACATACCACCAACGATATAATAATTTTATTTTCTACGTGACTTAAGTATCAGCTTACACTACTACTACTCGAAAATGTAAGTAAGTAATATCTTTATTTCCTGTCCTTATTCTCTGAATTAATGTAATAGTGATTTATACGTGTGTATTTTCTTATAAATTTAAATTTATATTCTTCTTTTATTATATTATCTTCAAATAAATTGCGTTCAAATAAAATAAAGCATAGTTTTATAAATAAAGTTTTTGTGTGTTCTATTACAGGTCGGACTACGAAAGTGACTCTTTTGAATCTGTGAGGACAGCGCCGCCGCCGCCCACAAAGTCTAAAAAACAACAGGCGTCGAAGCGCAAAGCCTCAGACTCTGCGAGCACCAGTAACTCTGGATCCAAGACGAAATCAAGGTACTTATTTGTCTCTTATTTATCACTAGTAGCTTTAAACTTAGTGGTAGCGTAGTTTTCCGTAGAATCCACAGTTTTTTTATTGGTTCAGTTGTTTTTTTGAGTTTGTCCATTTCAAAGCAAACAAATCTCTCTATTTCTAATAATAGTAGGTATAGATAGTGAAGATTTAGTTCCGTGTTAAGTGTGCATTGTGGTTCCTTTTTTTCAGTATACTTACTTCCAAGATATAAACTAATATAAGTAAAAATAAAATTAAACTACAATTAAACTAAATTTAAAAATAATAACATATAAAAATATTTAATAGGATTATTTAAGTTTAATTTGTGATGTGGTCATCGCTAAGATTACTGTGATTTTCTTACTTTCAGGTTTCTACCGATTTATATTTTTTAACAAAAAAAAAAAAATTATTGTTTGTTTACAGTAAAAAAAGAAACGGATCGGATCTGTTCGAGTTGGAGGGTGAAATTGAACACCGTTTGCCTATCAAAGGCGCTGACAACCTGACATCTTCCTTGGTGAGCCGTGTTGCCAACGGTAAAGTTAGAAGAACGGCTGACTTAGCAGGCGAATTCTTTATAGACGTGAAAGTATACCACAAGGCGGATATTGCTTCCATTCGTCCGGAAGATCGGTGGAAGAAAGCAACTGTTACGCTGAAGGTGCAGTTAGATAAGAATACCCCTCCATGGCACGAGCTGCAATCGTTCATGCGCCGGGCTCACGAACTTTTTAACGACTCGGAGCCGGTATTTTATAACGATAAGATTTAGGTATTAAGTATTTTAATATAAGAATATACTTTCTATATTTTAACTTGAACGATTTTTTTTACAAAACCTTTCTTATTTAATTAGAGTACAATGCCTTTCTGTACTATTTGTAACACAGCTGTTGAGCGCAGTCATTGGACAGGTCACCTCCGCAGTAGCAATCATAAAAACAAACATGTATCTTATTTTTGCGAAGGCGTAGAAAAAATAAATTCCGCATTTCGGAACCGTATAGCTTCGTACAGAATAATAGATATAAACGAGAAATGTTCATTTGAATCGTTCTTTAGTGATTCTCGCGAGAAACTTAAAAAGTTAATAGACATGTCTCTAAATGATCATACTTGTGTGAAAATTAATTTAGAATTTTTTGCTATGTTTTTAATGTTTAAAAACGATAAACAGGAGATAAAATCATTTCACACAAAAAACTATACACTCCATCAAAATTATGACTATGATTCAATAATTTCAGAAATAAAAAATACTCTATCAAAAAAGATGGAAGAGTTTCAGGACCGTGACAGTGGTTGGACTTTTTTGAATAGTTCTCACATAGAAATTAATATAAATAAATATCAACCTTTGTGTGGATCAAGTTTCATCGAATTGCCGCCAGCGATAAAATCAAAACGAGCCTGTGTCAATATTCGTAATAATGATCAGTATTGTTTCTTATGGTCTATTGTTGCTGGTCTTTATCCCGCAAAACATCATCCGGAGAGAGTAACATCTTATCCCGATTTTCGAAATGTGTTAAATATAAATGATTTATCGTTTCCATTGAATTTATCTGATATTGCACGATTTGAAGTTAATAATCCTAATATTTGTGTATATGTTTATGGATTAAAAAATAATCACGTTGTAGGACCACTTTATAAACCTAATATATTAAAGGAAAAAGTGATTCATTTACTTTATTTAGAAAGTAATGGATTGTCACATTACTGTCTCATCAAAGATTTACCTCGACTTGTAAGGAACCAAATAACAAAGCATCATAGTAAGTTACACTTTTGTAATAATTGTTTAATGTTTTTTAATTCAAGTAATGAGCGTGATATGCATAGTTGTGGAGGTGTTGCTACCGAATTACCTCCAAAGGGTTCTTTTACTCAATTTGTAAATTATAATAGGAAGCAAATTGTTCCGTTCGTTATATATGCTGACTTTGAAACAATGTTAGAACGGTTCCAATCGTGTGAGCCAAATCCAGATAAGAGTAGCACGGTGACGCGACAGCGACATGTGCCAGTAGCTTTTGCATATCATATCACTTGTAGGCTAGACAGGAATTATAATCGTTACGTTTCTTATCGCGGCTCGGATTGCGTGTCTGAGTTTATAAAGTCAATTTATCGAGATGCATTAGAAGTTCATGATATTTTAAAAAACAAAGTGCCTATCATATTTACTGACGAAAATGCTCGTGAATTCGAAACTGCTACGATGTGTCATATTTGTGATCAGTTCTTGTTGGGTGATAGGGTCCGCGATCATTGTCACGTGACTGGGAAATATCGTGGAGCTGCTCATAGCTACTGTAACTTACAATATAAACAACCTAATTTTTTACCAATATTTTTTCATAACTTATCGGGTTATGATAGTCACCTTTTTATAAAAGAATTAAGTAAAGCCCCAGGATATATTAAAGTTATACCTAAAACGAAAGAAAGCTATATATCTTTTACAAAGTTTATTCCTACTTCTAGCGATACATTTATGCAACTTCGTTTTGTTGATTCTTTTAGGTTCTTAGGAACTAGCTTGGCTAAGTTAGTTGGTACTATGAAAAAAAAAGATTTTAAACAATTAAAACGTTATTTTCCCGAAGAAAATAAATTTAATTTGCTTATCCGTAAGGGTGTATATCCTTACGACTATATGTGTCAGTGGGATCGTTATTCAGATTTTTGCTTACCATCAAAAAGTAGTTTTTATAACTCTGTGACTGATGAAAATATTACAGACGAAGACTATGACCATGCTCAGTCTATTTGGTCAGTGTTCAATATTCAAAATATGGGTATATACACAGATTTGTATCTTAAAACCGACGTTTTGTTATTAACAGATGTATTCGAAAGTTTTAGGAAAACTTGCAAAAAACATTATAATCTCGATCCCGCGTGGTATCTTACGGCACCTAGTCTATCATTCGATGCAATGCTTTTAAAAACAAAAGTAAAATTAGAATTAATAACTGATGTTGCTATGTTTAAAATGATACAGGAAGGTATTCGAGGAGGTATTTGTATGTGCGTTAAGAAACATGTTAAAGCTAATCATAAATATTTGGAATCTTACGACAAATCTCGCCCAAATTCATTCATTATGTACTTAGATAGTAATAATTTATACGGTCACAGTATGTGTCAATCACTTCCCTATTCAGAGTTTAGATTTTTAAATAGAGAGGAACTGGATAACTTACAATTTAATATTACCAATATTAGTGATACCGCAGAAAAGGGTTATATTCTCGAAATTGATTTGACATATGATTCAAACCTTCACAACAATCATAATGATTTCCCGCTTTGTCCAGAAAAATTTAAGCCTCCTGGTGGATCTAACAAAAAATTAATTCCAAATTTGTACGATAAGTTCCATTACGTTATTCACTACGTGCATTTAAAAAAATCATAAAGCACGGTTTGATATTAAGAAAGATCCATCGCGCCATTGAATTCAATCAAAGGGCTTATTTAAAACAATACATTGATCTTAATACACAGTTACGTCAAAAAGCAGAGTCTGAGTTTGAACAAGATTTTTAAGTTGTTAAACAACAGTATTTTTGGTAAAACTCTAGAAAATAATGAAAAAAGAATAGACGTTAAATTCGTTAACAAATGGAATGATATGACCCATAGAACCAAAAAGAGTACTTGTGCCGAAAAGTTGATCGCGAGCCCATATTTTCACAGTGTATCGATATTTTCAGATGACTTGGTAGCAATTCAAATGAATCCTTCTCGTGTTATTCTTGACAAACCAATTTATATAGGTTTTGTTGTTTTAGAATTATCGAAGAGTCACATGTATGATTTCCATTATTCTATAATGAAACCATTTTATGGTGATCGAATTGAATTATGTTATACCGACACTGATAGTTTAATTTATAATATAAATACAGACGACTTTTATAGAGATATTAAGTTACATTTTCTGAAATACTTTGATACCAGTAATTACAATCCTTCTAATGAGTATAAACTACCTTTGATAAATAAAAAAGTCCCGGGTTGTTTTAAGGATGAAATGGGTGGACGAATTATAACTGAGTATATTGGACTGCGCTCAAAGGTGTATTGTATAAAAACATTAAATAAGACGATACAAAAGGCTAAAGGAACAAAAAAATGTGTTACAAAGAAATTTAAAATGTTACATTATAAAGATGTTTTATATAACTCTAATGTAATTCGCAAAAAGAATGTACTGTTCAAGTCTATTAAACATGAGATATTCACACAGAATGTAAACAAAGTTGCACTTTCCAGCAATGACGACAAACGGGTGCTATTATCAGACCAAATATCTACTATGGCTTGGGGAAATGAAGCCATTACCTTGTAATGTAAATTTTGTTATAAAATAATTAGTTTTAAATACATACTTTAAACCAATATTTGTAATGCATTATAATCATAGGATAATTTTAGTATTATATTGTTCACATCAAAATTTAAATAAATCCCAGGGTGATCAAATTATAGTTGTTTTATTTTAATGTAAGGCTCATTGCGCAAACGAAATATGACCCCGCACAGGTGTCACAGCTATCTAAGCAAGTTCAAACTTCAAATGTTAATATAATATTAAATGTATACCTAGATATATTAATTCCTTACACTTGCAATCATTACGTTGGGTGAGGACGTCTTGATATAACACGTGTGTGGTACTGCTCGTATTAAATATGTAAGTATTGAAAGTCTTAATTTTATTATCCTACTAATATTATAAAAACGAAAGTTTGTGAGGATGTTTGTTAATCAATCACACAAAATATACTAGACGGATTTTGATTAAATTTGGTATTCTGGTAGAAAAATACTGGGAATAGCACATAGGGTACTTTTTATCATGAAATTCCCACGGGAGCGAAGCCCCAGGGCGCGGCTAGTTTTCAAATAAGTATTTTCAAAATAACTTGTAGTAATTAATGTTTAATTTGTTTCAGATAGTCATAATGACTGAATCACCGGATATAATTTTTTCCCAGTGCGGTCAAGGCTTGCCAGGATTGTTACCATCTCACAGTTTGAGCTGGCATATTCCTGAAGAACAAGGACCCGCTTTGAAGAAAACTAGGACAAGACGAGAACCCCCAAAGCGGCAGCAGTCAACATGCCAGTCTTTTGTTATAAATAATGAAAAGAAGAAGGGCATCAGATTGATCCAGATAAAAGTACTGGACATAAGTGATCGTCAAGCAGCTGCAAGTGACAGCGAGGAGGTCGTAGTTTTGAATGCGCAGTATGTAGTGAGTGAACCTGTAGACATTATAATGGACGAAACTCATACGTTAATAAATAAAATTTCGAAAAAATTATGTGATAATAATAGTTATGATTATATATAACTAGCGTTCGCCTGCGTGAATTTCCCACGGGAACAGTGCTTTTTCCGAGATGAAAGGTACCTTATGTCCTTCTCCGTACTTCTAACTATGTGTATGTGAAATTTCATGAAGATTGGTTCAGTAGATGAAGCGTGAAGAGGTAACAAACAAACAAACTCACTTTCGCATTTATAATATTAGTTAAGATAATTAAGTTAAGTAAAGTTATTAAGTTAGTAAAGTTAGTATATTTCGTTAAATTGTTAAGCAAATTTATTAGTACATATAATTAAAAAATATAATTTCATATGCCTATGTAACAACCAAACTAACTTGTAAATAACTATGTAACAATAAATAAAATAATACGATTTTAATTAAATGTTAGTTCTGTATCATAGATTTAGCAAAATAATAAACTTAATGTAAGATAACACTATAATAAAAAACACTACAAATATAAAGATTGCATTTTATTTAAAGTAAATCACAAATGTAGTGTAAATTAGTTGTATTAATATGGTTAAAAAGTATTGATTATATCTGTTACCACCCTGCGGATAATGGATAGGGTTATATATTTGTATTAAAACATCCAAAATACATTCAAAAGAAATTTATTAATGGACAATATTAAAATAGTTTAAACCTAGACATATTATTGTCATAGTACCACTTTCGAATACATACAGCATTATTTAACGCACACATTACTTTATGATTCACACAATTATAGTTTTTATTTTGGTTGTATGTTTTTTTTAATGTTGTTAAATTAGGGCTTCCTTTTTCACCTATATCAATCACTTCACAGTCTGCACACATCAATTTGATCCACTTGATTTTTTCTAAACCTTTTGTTATGATCTTCTTATTTTTTAAATATGGTAGAATAACTCGTCGAAATTCTTTATAATCTATATAGCCTTCGCTCCACTTAATATCTCTGTGTTTTTCCAACCATCTTACTCTTTTCTTTTCTTCTTCCGTCAGACAATGGAAAGGATATGGTGGTTTAACCAGGAACATCTGCGTATTTTCCTCAGTGACAACAGCAACTTCCTTCACGATAAAGTTATTTTGAATGTCTAAAAACCCTTGAAGGTCGACTATGATTATATCCGCATTCATTTTAATCACCAAATTTCAGACGAAGTCTACAAAACGACTGATGAAATTTGCCATAATACTCGTATAATAAAGCCTGATCGAGCTGCGAGTTGCAACTTGTCAAAACATGTTCCTTTTATTTCATTACTGTGAAATTTTCTTTACAGTACTACTAAGTGGTTTGTATTCCACTACACAGTCATTAAGTATTAAACAATATGCAGACGTGAGATCAGGTAAATTTATATCAGACTCTAACTCTACCCGAACATCAACTACTGGTCCGGATTTTACATGATCGTTTTGTCTTGAACAGTCAATTACAAATAATGGCGCTTTTTCTACAAAGTCTTTTTCACTTAGAAGAGGTTCTGCCCGACGATTGTAGAAGGACTGTTGAAATCTAGCATACTGTTCTTATAATATAGCTACATTTTGTTTCGAGAAACAGGAATTAAGATTTTCGTAAGGATAGTAATTAGAATTAAGGTATACTTTAACATTTCTCAAATCACAGTGGTCAAATTGAGACATGTCCTTTTCGCTTTTATTTTTTCGATCTGTTTGTAAACCAATAATAACGTATCTCGGTTTTTCAACATGAGATGATGATTTAATTGACCAAGTATGTTTCGAAGTTTTAGGTAATAATGGATATTCGTATAAGTCCCAATTCCGAAAAATCATTTGTATTGATCGATCTCTCTCAGTAAGTTTAAGAAGGTTAATCTTTTCTTTATCTGATACCTTGACATGAGGTACTCGCCATATTATTTTGTTTATTTCAATATTTTCTACAAATTCTCCACTGCTGAGTTTCAAAGCATTAAGGTCCGTATTACTTCGTAACAATATCAGTTCATGTTTACAGTTAATGACAATTTTTTTGTAATCTTCAGCAAAGCCAAGAATATTGCACAGGGGAATAGAAACTGAAAATGATCCCCCTTGCGGATTTGTTGACCCGTTAATATCCCAACCCCAACTCTTCGACATCCTTGATTCACTTTCATTCATAGATATTAAAGACTTTATTGTGGTAGTAATGCCAGCATTTTTTATTTTATCTATTTCGAAACCATTAAGCTCGTATCGTATGTCTTGGAATAGGTAAAGAAAAGGGTTATTAGTACAGTGAACATTTAATACCTTCTCTTTGCCATCACCCTTTTTGACAGTTATTGCACCTTCTAAATAAAGTGTACTTGCAGATGGTAACACGTATAAATCTTGTTGATTGATAGGTATGCGAATTTCATCACTTCTATTAAAACTTGTCACATATGGTTTGTAAGAATGAAATTCAACACCATCTATGGTATTATCTTGAAAAGGTGTAGAGGAAATATCTAATATACTCATTTTATTAACCCTAATTGTTTAAGAAATTCACTGTTTTCCTTTGTCAACTTTGTTTTCTTTTTATGTGTTCTCTTATGAACAGACCGATAAGAACTAGTATTTTTCGTCTTGCAAGTCATATATTTATCGTAAACAATCATTTTCTTCTTAAGTGTAAATATAGCTGCACTTCTTCTCCACGCAAATTAATTAAATTATTATTTATGTCAAGCAATCTTATATTCAAACTGCTAATGTTATCTTGATTAACAGGAAAATATACTGGATTTTTTGGAATTTCTATAATTCTATAACCAGGGGGAACGTTGAGAGCGAATTCATAAATAATATGAGCTGGTTCACTGTTGATGTAAGATCCGCTTATTATATCACATTCAACTCTGATAACAGTTGATGATAAAATGTTAACAGGATGTAATGATTCGTGTAATTTATTTGCTTCCAAGGTTTGAGAACCAAATCCTAAAATCCTTCCTACAGATTTATTTTTCTCAAAGTGTATGTTTTTTGAACAAGACACATATGTTTTCAATGTATTGTTGTTACACAGTAAGTTAAAAGTACCACCTCTAATATTGTTTTTTATATAATCGCAGATATCTTGTAACTCGTATGCACCTTCTGGTATTTCAACAACTTTATCAATATCATAATAAAATTTATTATTGTTATTATCTATGTTTGGGATCGAGTTGAATGTTGATAAATACAAAAGAGCACATTCACATTCGCCCTCAAGTTGTAATGAAGGAGAATAATTTGTAAATAGTGTAGACTGATCACCTGTTATAGAAAGTGTGAAGGACATTGTGTTGATCAGTACTTTTTATATTTTATTTTATATGATTTTTATTTTTTCTCCAAAACGACCATAAATATTTTAGGCATAGATGACCGCAATTCACAGTGTTGAAATTTTGGTACCTATCGTAATTGTAGAAAATATCCTTTTTATTTAAATATCTTCTGAGTTCTAACGGTGGTTTCAAATCTCCAAAACTATCGAAATATTCACAATATTTATTTATTTTTGTGTAAGCTACCCAGTGCGTTCCATCATTTGCTGAATTATCTAAATTCACAATTCCACATTCAATTCGTTTCACTTTAGAAGGCAATTCGTCTAACATAAACACACCTCGAAAATAAGGTATGTCATTAGCAAAATTCAAAATATCTATATTCGTAAGTGCACGTTTAGGTAGCTTCCTAGTTAGTTTTTTGAATGATTTATAAACAGCCCGTGACCTTTTTTATATGGTTTAATATACAACCCTCTCCCCATAGCAATCGATTCCATGACTTTGTTGTGACGTTCGGATTCACGTAAATTACTTTGTGATGACTTGTAATCATTGACTGTTTTAGCAATACCTGCGGCACCTCCTGCTAAAGCTCCTAACGCTGATAACCCAGCAAATATTGGTATCAATGGTAGAATTCCACCAGTTTTTGGTAGTGGTATCACTCGAGGTAGTTTTATTAGTTTATTTTTTCCAATTAATTTCTTTGCAACCAAATACATACGTTTTATTGCGGTATTAGTACACTTCGGTCTTAACTTTTTTACGTGTGATCTAATTTTAGAAACTAAAGACTTAAACGTTTTGACACCACCACCCGCCTTAACTTTCGCTTTCATGATTTTTTTAACTACCCATGATGCAATTTTTTCACCTTTTCCTGCATCTTTTGATCGAAGTCTACGTTTAGCCATATTTATCAGTTTCAAGTCTGCTATATGACGATTTTCTAAATCAGAATGGTTTGCATATGCTATATCGTGATCTTTACAAGCGTCGTCTAATGGATTGATTCCCTTATCACCACGAAGCAACCGCTTTTGAAGTTTTGTTCCAGGTCCACAATAATTGTATCCCGGTAAATGTAACTCTAATGGAAGGATATTTATTAAATTATTCACAAGTCCACCTCCTTGCATTGCTTTTTACATACTAAAAATTCTAGTCAACAACATCCTTTTTATCTATCCAACTATTTTTTCTATCTGTGAGTCCCAACCATTTTACCAATAGTTTGTTTCCTTTTCTCCTTATAATCTTTTCGACTAAATAAATATTTGGGAATTTTACCTTTTGCAGTTCCTCTTCATAAAATGAACCGAGAATTGGTTGTTTATGTAAATCTTCGAGGTGAAAAGTTGTAGGATTTGAATTAATTACTTTTTTTATAACGAATATTTCTGTTGACCAGTTAGGTGTATAACCCTTTGCGAAACAACTTTTATATTTACTGATTCGTACTTGATCACCCATTTTAAATTTCACAATTCTTTTCTTTTTGGTGCATTTATGAGAGTTTTGAATATTTCTCATAACTTCATACTTATTTTGCTCATTAACATCAACTGGTTTATATTTAATAGTTCGATGCTTTGAATTATTATAAGTCCAAATAACATCTTTAAGAGTATTGTCAATCCACTTATAATTACCATTTAAACTAAAGCATTTATATAATTTGTTTTTCATAGTTCTAATAAGCCTCTCTACTATAGACGCCTTTTTAACAGAATATGTGCTATAATGGTTTATATTTAATGACTTCATTAGCTTTTTGAAATCCACATTGTAGAATTCAGTACCATTATCTGTTTGTAAATTTATAGGACTTCTCATGCTTGATTTAATAATATGGTTAAATGCAAGTACTACATCGGACTTTGACTTAGTTTTAATTGGTAAAGCCCAAGCATATTTTGAAAAACAATCAATAACCACTAATATATATTTCATACCACGATTACTGTTTTTATAACTTTGCATGTCTATCAAGTCCGCTTGCCATAAATCATCAATGCCTTTTAAAATCACTGATCTTCGGATAAAATTTTTCTTGCTGCTTTGTGTAATTCATTAACGATTTGTTGTTTCATCATTTCACGTACTTATGTGATTCTCTGCTTTATGTCCTTTTCCTTTTAAATTAAGATCAAACTGACTAAAAAACCTCATTATATCTTTTTTTAAAGAATCTAACAAAACTTTAACTTCATCTTTACTAAAGGTTTTTTCTTTGATCATTTTATCCGTATCCTCTACACTGCAAAATTTTTTAGTTAAATCATCAACGTATTTCTTATTAACGGCCTCATCTTCTGCTAATGGTTGAGGAATACCTCGCAATGATGTATATCTTAAATTGTAATCACCAGCTTCTGTTTTTATAAGAGCTTTATTTGTAATATCTAAAAAATCTGATAAACGAGATCTTTTATGTACATGATGACCAAATTTGTCGACATTCATGTTTTAATGAGTTGATTTCTGCAAATAGATCAGATGATAAATAATACAAAACTGAAAATGGGGCTGTATTTATTGATTTATAATACCGCTTTCACGTAATTCTTCGATAATGGAAATAATTTCGTTATTAACACCAGTGTTGCCAGCAGCTTGGGATGCAATCAACAGTCTTAATCTTTCCACCAATTCGTTCGGATCATCCCAATAAACATAATCAACGCTTGATTTCAATTGTTTTAACAATCCTGATCCTTGGTGAGTGCTTCCATCAGTACTTACTGAATCGTGACGTAACTTAAATAAGGGTTTTATAACATTAAGATACTTTCTACCTTTATTGCTTTTGATTGGTTTACTTATATCATAATCTCTACGATGCGCATTTGTGTCCAATAACATTTGTTTATAATTATTTCTATCGTCTTGCTGTACTAAACTCAAATCCGGAACCTTCTTAAATAACAATTCCCATAAACCAGATGTCAACTTGTACTTTCGTCCTCCAACATCAATTATATTATCCTGTATAGCTACACGCCCTGTGCCCATCATAAGCTTTCCACGTTCATTCCGTACACCAAATGGAACGTTTTGATAAACTTCAGATGAAAGTGACCAAGAAGATGCATCTGGTGTATCTTCTGTAGCTGAAGTGTACGATAAATTTGACTCATCGAGGTCTGAATCAACTTCATCACTATAAGTCTCAGGATCAAGAGGGATGTCCATCCCCTCATCAGATTGCCGTTTCAAAACTGTTTTATCAGTGTCAGCAGAACTATTTAACTCATCATTCTTTTGGGACTTAAATTCAGGTACCGTATTTACTATTTGTCTATTTTGTTTGGGCTTACTTGCATCTATAACTTGATTGAGAGGTTCCGTTATTGGTTTAAAAACAGTTTCCAATATTTTATAATTATGATTATCTATATCCTGCATGTTTTTAATTTTTCTTTTAACTGCTTCAGCGACACGTACAATCTGTTTTTTAATTCTTTTTCCATTTTATATAATTTAAAAATGAACGCACATGTGCTAGGAACTAACAGATCAGTAATGACCGCCTTAATAATTACATAGGTTAATATAAATATTTCAGTCCAATACAACAAAGGTATCAAATTTCTTACGGTAACGACCTTTATTTTTATCACAGTCCTTATTGATTACCAAATAGTTATATGGTTCACACCATATTTTAGAACACATCTCCTTGAATTTAGCCCAACTCATATCTGTATTAACATGTTCTTCATATACATGTTTCATATTTAATTCATCTTGTTTAAAAAGAACTATTAAATTAGCATTATCTCTCACTAGTTGTTTAGGAATTTTGCTGTAAGTTTGATTCAAATAAAAACAATCTATATATTTATGTCTACCCATAGCAAAGTAATCTCGCACGTTGTTTTGATTTTCACATGCTACGTCATCAAATACTATAACGGAATAACATTTAGCATTTTTCGGATCCAAAATATTCTCATTTTCCTGATATTTTGTATATACGACTTGTGGTACCATTTTTAAAACATTTTCTAGAAATGCATACTTCGGTTGATATAGTGTTTTCGAATACACATACACATTACGAAATCGTAATCCATTTTCATGTAATAGTAAACCAATAATCAAATTTGTTTTACCGCAGTTTGAAGGCCCGCAAATTAAACACCGGATAGAGTTAGGTAACAGTTCTCCGTTACGACTAGAACGCTTATCAGGTCGACTGTCAGGACATACTGTATCAACATGCAACGATGTTGGCTGTTCAATAAATTTCATTGTCGTCTAAATGACACGAATGATACAGCTTGAATGACAGCTTAAGTAATATAGCTGTTTTTTATTGTAACAGGTTCGCAAGGGTTCGACGGTTTGTGTGCATGATACTGTCATGAAGATGAACGGAGAACGAATATTATGAGCATTATACTACCGTAAGAGTCGTAGAAACGCATAGATGGAGACTTGACGTGGATGAAGATATATTATTGGGCATTCTACCCCACTGGAGTGATGAAGGGAACGAAGTGACCTGAAGAACGGAAGTGGGGTAGAATGCCCAATAATATACTACTGATGTTGTTATAGGCTACTCTTATGCCTGTGTAAGATGTTTTCGTATACTCAGTCCAGTGTTGGCACGTGTAGAAAGACTGACAGAAAGACCAAAACAATGTAACTTTCACGTCACGAGAAGCCTTAAAAAAAGTTGTCGTTCGATGTCCTCGTCGTCTGACATAGAGAACGTCACTATGTGGCCAAGGTACTTAAACGAGGCTGTGATTTTTAAGGGCTCATCATTAAGAGTAAGACAGGGTACATGTTCAGGCCACTTTCCCGATCCAAATACAACCAACTCTGTTTTTTTAACGTTATATACTAAATCGTGATTTCTAGCATCTTCTTCGCAAATACAACTCAACGTCTCAATGTCTCTTTCTTTCTCCGCTTCTTGATCTTTTTATTGTTTTTTATTTTCTGTAACTGGATTTACTTTATTTATGGTATCATCGTTAGTTTCATTGGATGTATCTTCATCACTTGTTTCGTAATCATTTGGGTTTTCCGCCTTTATAAGTTTCGGGCGTTTTCTTGAAATTGAAGCTCGTTGATTCTTTGCCATTTTTCTATTTTTTTGATTCTTTAGGATGTTTTTGAAAAAACTTTAATTTTTATTAATTGTGTACGTTTTATCCCTAGAATAAACCATCTTACAAAAAAAATAAACACAGACTGGATGTGTTTAAAATTTTTCCAGGCAATTTTAGTGTCACGACTACTTCCACTCCAAGTACATTGGTATAGAAAGTCTCGCGAAAATAAGATGTCTGCCTATGTATAGGCACAGTCAATACCCTTACCTCCGTTGCATAAGACCGAATACGTGTTTTTAATTTTTTGTCTTGCGCTACTCTCCGATAACTGCTGTTCTAATTCTTGTAACTCTTGTATATTATTAACTGGCTTGATATTAAAGACAAGTAAGTGACCAAGTTGTTGTCAGTTGCTGGAGTTATTTGAGTAACTGCATCATTTAATTGAATCGAAAATAACGCAACCTTTTGTATTATTGTCTTTTGTATGTTTTTACTACTTTTGAGCTCATTTAATATTTGTGATTGTCTTTAATATTTTGAATTTCCAAATTTTGAGTGCAACACTGGTGTTCTGTTGTGCTCTTCATATTTCATCTGTTATCGCTTTTCATGGAACAGCGGTTGTTTATCAACATGAGCAGAGGTAAAGAGGAAACAAATGTGCGTTTAGGCGCATAATGTTAAAATCGCAGAAAACCGCTTCAAAAATGGTAAAAGAGCAAACACACCCCCACTTGAGTTACCTTCATTCAACGAACAAATGCTTATGTTTATGTTTAGACGTGAACCGTAAAAGGGTTCTGCAATTAGTCCAAAATCACATAACACTGAAATCTTTACCATTCTGCGCTTTTACTATTTTGCTCTTTTACCATTGTGCGCTTTTACCATTTTGCTCTTTTACCATTGTGCGCTTTTACCATTTTGCTTCTTTATCATTTTGCGTTTTTACCATTTAGCTCCTTTAACATTTTGCTCTTTTACCATTTTTCACGCGGTTATCATTCCATTATGCGCTAAACGTGTGCTAGATCTTCGGGTTATGAAATTATTTTAGGAAGAGGCAGATCGGTTATAATATCCAACTCGTGCGGTTGTTGAAAATGGAACGTCTCGTCGGAAAACCAGTGTCGAACAATTACAGCTCCTTGTAAATTATCTCGAGCAGCACCAACACCTCGCTTTTGGAAGAGTGAGATCAAAGGAAGTGGTATGTTCTTATATATAATGCGGGTGGAATTGTCGCCCGCCAGTGTTGCAATAAATACGTTACCGAACGCACGTCTTTCTTATTTATCAGTGGCAAACGGGGAGTCGATACGAATCACGCGGAGGAAAAAAAAGGAAAAATAGTGCGAAGGAAAATGGGAGTAGGAAAAATACAGGAGTTTCACGTGAATACCGGGAACTGGCTTAGTTATAGCGACATACTGGAAATGTATTTTCTCGAGATCGACGTGAAGGACAGTGCAAAGTTACCCACATTAATTGCACTAATGGGTGAAGAAGCATATCTTTTGTTGTCCACGTTATCAAGCCCTAAGAAGCCATAGACGACGTTGACCTATGCTGAAGCCGTATCTCTGATGAAAGACCACCTGCAACCAAAACCTTCGATCATAGTAGAGCGATATAAATTTCGACAACAACGGCAGGGTGAAGCGGAATCCATTGCAGATTACGTGGCCGAGTTAAAAACATTGTGATTTCAAGGTCGCGTTAGAAGAAAACTTACGAGACCAATTAGTTTGTGGGTTATTCAGTGAAACCACGCGACAACGTTTGTTTGCAGAGGATGATAATATAACATATTACAGAGCATTCAAATTAGCAACGTCATTAGAAGCGGCCGAGAAAAATGCTTGCGCTGTGGATCGCGATACAAACGGTTTAAGTCAATAATACTATATATGTAATTTTTTGCGGTCTTGCACTCTTTAGGCTTTTTGCTTAAACCATAAAAAGAATGCGCTCTTAAAATGTACTTTGTATTAAAAAGTGGTATTTTGATCATTGTAATAATTAGAAAGTATATCTGAATAAAATTGTATAATTCATTCAATGTTTTTTATTTTACTTTTATGTAAAAAGGAAAAAAAAAATATTGTGAGACCAATTTAAATCTATTGTGATGTATTTATATGTTATGTTCTTATGCGATTTTTAATTTATATTATTACATACTAATTCTTCTTTTATTTTTACAGTTTATAAAAGCGGAAGAAGCCCTCTTCTAAACTAACAAAAACGAAGTCCAGCACCGCGGCGACACCTGCTGCGCTGCTACTAGTGCCGCGACCTGGGGCTTCAACAGCGACAGCGACGAGGAAGCGGGCAAGCGGGGCTCCACACTGATATCGGCGCTGACCAGGCGGGTGGCGGATGGAGTCCTGCGGCGCACCGCAGACTTGAAATGTTTTTGTTGAGATAAAAATTTATAACGTCAAAGACATAGAGGGGGTTGATCCTAAAGACCGTTGGGAACGGGCGGTAATTTCACTAAAATACCAGGGAGAGTCTGAATCTCCGGAGCTCTCCCCATTAAAGAAAGTCTTGAAATTGTGTAAACAAAAGTTTACAAAGGAAGCGACTTTCTTTTCCAATAAAAAATAAAAGAACCCCTTTTCCCAGCGGTACTTTTTATGTACCTACGTTTTTACACTTTCTAATCTTTTGTTTTTAGTTTTAAATAATTTTAAAATCTTTATCAATAAAATATTTTTTTAATTAAACGTTCTTTATAAATAAATGGATGAATCCGAATAATTACCAAAGTGGTATAAATTATATTTACGTATGATATTTCTGTAGTAATGAGAAACCGTTGGTTTCCCTACTCGTAGAATAGAATAGAATGATTTATTTGCAGCAACATGGTAAATTGTTACATGATGTACATGATCAAAAAAAGTAAAGTCCAGCACACGTTGCACAATCACTGGCATGCAAAAATAGCTTATTCTAGACCGACCGTCGCCTCAGTGCTTGTTTGTTCTATCTACCAAATTTATCAAAAATGAACTCTGAATGCAGTATTGTTAGAAATTAAATTTCAGTCCTGTTAGATAAGAAATATTTATGACTTTTTACTCTTTAAAATAACAAAAAATTAATTTAAAATTTATTTGTAACACGACACTGTAATGAAATGTTAGTGCTTGTTTGTTCTATATCCAGCGATTGTTTTATGTCCTCATTTGTATAAGACGTTCAGCAGGGCTAACATGCGCGCCACGACATAATTTTGTCGTGGCAATTTGTCGATATGAGAAGACATATCTCTATATATCTACAGTCGCTAACATGGCAGCACAGTCAAATCATGTCCTTCTGTCAAATGAAAACTTCGTGACAATTTGTCTCCGAACCCTAACATGCGCGCCAAATTGAATCGATTTTTAAAATGTTTTGATGCATACATGATAAATTTGTCTTCAAATATTTTTTCGACGACAAGCGACGAGAAAAAATTATACTCGAAAGTTCCCGCCAAAAAGTTGAAATCGCATAAGTGAAAAACATCGTGCGGGATATCTTAGGTACTATTAATTAAAGTAAGGACGCTTGTGTTTATTCCATACGTATTTTTTTCTTTAATCTATTAGTTCTTCTTATATTTTTATGGTTTTAGGATGTCAGTAGCATACTTCAATTACCTTAGAACAATATATGAGGAAAGATGGGTCAGAAGATTGCAGAGGAATCATATCAGGGACATATGCAATCCCTTTGAACTGTCCGATACGGAGTTCCAAAATATTTGGCGCATATCAAAGCCCATGGCATTGTATGTAATCGAACGTGTAAGGTCCGATTTGGAACCAAAAAGTATGGACGGGCTGCCTGTTCATTTAAAGGTAAGCGTACTTTCTTACTCTTTAGCTTTATCATATTAGTATAGATATGGAATGACATACACACACATACCTACATACCTATTTCAGGGAATTTATAAAACAACAGTTACGTGAGATGCATTTAGGCAGCTTGAAAAATCTTGTCGCCAGTGTAGACCTCTTATATACGAGTGAAAAAAAAATTACCGACGGCCCCGGGGTGTTTTTTAAATGGGACAGATAGCATAATTAATTAATACTTTTGTTAGTGTCCTCTTGACGCCTAGTTGTCCTCCCGAAACACCATCGTGTACTATACAAAGAACCTCTGGAACTTTTGATTTTGGAACAACTTCTTGTAGGTGGAACTCTCTACCTTTAGTCTTTTCCCATTTCCGGTAAAGTATGCCATTTTGTTGAATAAAGCTGTCCCATTGCGCCCAGTATGCCTTCGTTATAGCGCTCGTAGGTGCCACATCGCTCCACGTTGGTTTAATGTCCCCTTGTTTCTTCCACATAATGATGTATCGGAGGTCCTTATCGTTTTAAATTCGCATTTTATCATTCCGCCGATACTGTGTATTAAAGATATTGACGTCCCAAGATAAAGAGGAAGAAACAGAAGCGAAATCTGATGAAAAATCATCAGAAAGTAGTTCCACGAACATATCAGCAGCTCAACTCTTCGATTTATTAGGATCATTACGTCAAGTGCTATCAAAGAGAACGAATATCTGCGTGCAAGAACATGATTATTTCGTTTCCGGATATGGTCCAAATGCTTGGGTTCCAAATATAGTATCCGAGGTACCGATTAGATATAAAGTGATATTAGTAGGACGCGATCGCACACCCTACATCATAAAAGAACCAATAAAAGCAATGAAAGTTAATAAGATTGATGATCTTTTCAAAGAGACTTTCTCAGTTATCGAAGTATTATCAGACAAATCTCTTCACTTCCTGCGTGAACCACCTTTTTACACGACTGACCAAAAAAGGAGTGTTATGTTTTCAGGGTTCATGTATGTATGTAAGTATGTATGTATGTATGTAAGTTTCTTTATTCCACCATAAGTCCTGAACGGCTTAACCGATTTTGATGTGAGAGGTATTTTTAGATTCCTCGCATTCCTCCGAGTGACATAGGCTATATGATGTCACCATGAAAACAAAATGGCGGATTATATAT
>JAEMBS010000068.1:0-94000 GCA_018467065.1 Ephestia elutella | reverse complement strand
GTATTTGTGGAATATTACTTTACCAACACTTGCCAATATAGGCCATTATAAGTAGGTATTATGGAGACTATTCGGATTTACTTTGCATGATAGTGGTTGCAAAATAGTCTTAATTTCTAATGAAAGGAACTGGATTAAGTGTGAGTATTTTTAAACAAATAAATAGTTGTGATTTGAAATATGTGTGTGTAAATGTGTAATATTTTGTGATTAATTCAAACATAAAATGATAACATAATATTAATGTATTGTATTGATATATTTTTCTTCGTGATTTTGCTTTGCATAAGTGATAGTTTTGAAATTAAATATAAACTAAATACCTAATTATATATTATTATATTTTTTTAGTGGACAACACGTTGGGTGTAGCGACTTGCTGCAGGGTAGCCTTGCCGCAAAGTAGAAGACCGGCTATTATCTCTGAGCAGCAGCAACAATAATGTTGGAAGAATATGAAGGCGATGATTTTACCTACCAGGCGTTATGCTGATTTATTTGATGTTTCGATGCCTATCTACTGTTCGTCGTGCATATCAAGCTGGTGGCGTGCATAAAAACTGGATAATTTATTTCGCTTCCAGAAATAAATGTCATCCTTGGCCAGCGCGGTCTTCTAACCTCAACTCCATAGAAAATCTATGGGGCCTGATGGTGCATAGAAGATGAGCAAGGAAGAATTAGTTTCTCATTGTATGGATGTTTAGGACAGTTTTTTTGTGATTGAAATATGTGTAGAAAAGACAACAACGGCAACTTTACAAAATAGTGAGTTAATTATTTGTGTTTAAATTTAATCAGTGAGTTCATTCATTAAGTAGGTATATTCCAACTGTCCTCTTTCTATTGTATCAAATCTGGTTTTATAAAAGTATAAACATTATTTAAATTATTTTTATACTTATTACTTGTTTTTGTATTTTGCATTACAAATACAAGGTTATGTTTCGTAATAGGAGATAAATTGTTAAATTGTTAGATGTTGAGGTTTAGTTTCAATCTTCTTTTCATGATGAAAACGAATACTTAAGCTATAACCTCAATATTTACTAACAAAAAGCGAAAGTATAATTTAGTAATAATATATAAAATAAATGAACAGATTCTTATAAGTAACTTACTACAGAATGCTTATTTTTAAGTTCTTATTTATTCTGTAATTAGATAGGGAAGTGATTAAACATAAATTTTGAATTTGTTAGTGTAGTTTATAATAATAAATTTTACATAAGTATACTATACCTATTTACATGAATAAATAGTTGTCATGATTTTTGAGAATTTTTATTTCATAACAAATATATAAAAGCATATCAATTACATTATATAAAAATACTCTTGGCTTATGAATTGAGTTTAATATGAAAAATAAAATATCTGGATGTGACTCGAACTTTGACCTGTATCAACTGCAGTCCATCCGACTACCAATTAGACCAGCAGATGCATTAGCTTGTGACGAAATTATCAATTGGTTGCGTGTCACCGTACTCACCACTATTGGTTTGCTTTATAATAAACTATAGGTAGTGTATTAGTGTATTATTATTTCTGAGTCAGAATTCACTACTTAGTACCCCGTAAATTTGATAGATGGCAGCACGTAGGCAGTATGAGCACGAAGCACTAGCATGCAGCAGAGTTGTGTCTTGGTGTGGGTGGGTAATATAATAATTAGCTTAGTGTGAGTAGTGTTCTTATTGTAATTATACGTCCGTAATATGGACGTAACGCACACAATGAAGGACTGCGCGCCTGCAAGGCAATATGATATTTAAGGTATGACTCCACTTTTGACTCTTGACTGTACATATTTCATAATCACCAATTACGCTAATTATCAGGGTTTTAGTCCAACCGTGAACTTTCATGGCGGAAAAATGAAAAAACTCGGTAAAAAGAAGGTAAATGTTAACGATTTTTGGAAGGTGTTACAATAAAATTTTTTGCGAAACGCCACTTAGGTTTAAGGTATACGAAATGAAACGTTTGCTAAACGGAAAGTAGGCGTTATTTTGTGTTTTCTTCTTGTGTACGAAAAAGATTTTTGGAACGAAGTTGTTATCACTTGGCAAAATGTGTGCTAGGACTAGGCTATAAAGAGTCTTACTTGACACTTTCCCGATACGCCCCGAAGATAGCCGGGCACTCCTAAAATTGTTATCATTTTTATATTCTATACTTCAGTCTACGATATACTTATCAACGACACTCGTTTTTACTGAGTTAATATGCACCGACTCATATCATAATCAATACATATTATAAGAGAGTAAAAATATTTTGTCTGTACATTTTGTATTTTTGACTGAAATGGATAGAGGGACACTTAAAAAGAATAATAGAAAGCAAAAAAAAATTATTGAATTTTTTGTCTGTCTGATATGTATGATCGCGCAAATCTCCGAAAGTACTGAATCGATTTGAATGAAACTTTTTTGTTGTATAGCTATTAAGCCTAGGCAACATTTAGGTTATAATTGATTTTGAAAAATGGAACACCTGATGAAGAACCAAAACAGAACAGTTAAACTATAAGAAATATGGAAATGTTGCCTTAAGGCAGTCCCATACGCTAACGTCGTGTATTTGATTGCTTATAGCTTTCCTTAAACTTAACATAAAAATCTAAAAAAAATATATGTAGTTCATCACTTATTCATCTTCATTTTTGTTCGTCAAAATTATTGTAACCGTCATAGTTTATGAAGAAACAGTAAAATTGTAAACGTCTATTTTGCGCTAAACATGCCTATAGTTTCCTAAGTTTACGATATATGGCTATGTACTTATTCTCAAAAAATAGTGAATCATCTTTACTTTAAAACTGTTCTTTGAAAATTTCGTTCAAATGCGTAGTTTTTCAAAAATAAATGGTTTTAGTAAAAAAGGTTAGCGGGTGACCTAGCGGGGGTCGGGCGGCAGACGGCTGACAGCCTTGGCACGAGGAGGCTGTGCTTCTTGTTGCCGCACGCGCGAACGCGACACGCACCTTTCGTTATATTTTTTAGTTGTTTTTAATTATTATTATGTTTGAGAGTGCTTTTTAGTGACAGGACACATATTGTTTGTAATTTTAATAACATTGTGACAGGACACTTGAGGACACGCATTGTGATTTCGGCTTCTTTTATGTGCATATTTTTGATAACACCCTTGGTGAATTCAATCTTTTTTGTGATTATTTTTCTTTCTACGAAAGGACGTATTTAGCTTTGATATTATCGTAGTGTAAAAAATAGTTATAGAACAATTTTTGTGCCTGAATTCTGTAAATATTTACCAAAATGCCTAGACCCACAAAAAGGAAGCGATTTTATTTAGAAAAAATACGAAAATGTCAAGAAGCAGCGTAAGTAACACTACATCATTATTAAAATTTATTTTGCAATTATATTTGTGATCTTTATTATGCACAATTTATTATGTTTTACTTACCTACCGCATCAAATATATATCACTAATTTGTCAGCTCTAACATAGTACTGTTTGGTGTGGTTGGTTTCTGCCTGTTCTTCGAATCAGTATCATTCTATCGTCACAGGTTCGAGTCCCGCGGCAGGCATTGGATTTTTTCCTTTTTTTTATTGATAATTAATTATTGATATTATATAAGTGTATTGTTTTTTTAGGAAGAAAAAGAAACTTTGTTTGGAAGAAATAGATGAAAATGTAATAAATCTGGACAAAAATAAAAAATCTGAGCTTACTCCAAAAAAGTAAGTACAATCTCTACTCTATCTCTACAATCAAAATCAGTAATATCTGTTCATTGAGTACATTTCAAACTAAATTCAACACAGGTTCGAGTCCTGCCAGGGTGTCACTCCGCGTATAGGTATCGAAAACATACTTACGCGCGACGACCGTGCGCAGTGGTAAATCCATAAAATCAGTAGGTACCTATTCGCGAGCGAACGGTGATAACGCACATGGTTTTGTTTTGTGTAATATGAATCGTATGCCAAGAGCTATAAGAATTAAATTGGCTTGCAATAAATTTATGTAGGTATCTAAACGAAAGTGGCCTGTGGTGTGGCCCTAGAATAGCACCAACCCATCTCTTCCCGTGGGTGTCGTAAGAGGCGACTAAGGGATCTAAAACACCGGAGGATGGGCAGCAGCATTTTTCCGCGTACTATGACATCACACTGCGATCGCCAACCCGCCTGCCAAGCGTGGCGATTACGGCAAAACCCCCAATGGTTGATACACCCACAACACGGCCCCTAGTCCCCGGCGGCCCCGCTATCCCGGACTCTGGTAGCGGTCACGGTAACGGCGGGGCAGGGGGTGCTAAGAATCCCCGGCAGATGCCAGGCTACCAACCCCGACGACCCTTGGCCCTGGCAACTTACAACACGTGCACACTGCGGACCGACGAGAAACTCGCTGAACTGGAGGAAGAATTGAGCAGGTTACGATGGGATATTGTAGGATTATGTGAAGTCCGAAGAGAGGGAGGACACCATGATCCTCAAATCCGGAAACCTGCTCTATTTCCGGGAGGGCGACCAACTGTCCCAGGGTGGTGTCGGGTTTATCGTCCACAGGTCCCTCGTCAACAACGTGGTCCAGTTCGAGAGTGTTTCGGCGAGGGTAGCGTACCTTGTACTCAGAATCACCAAACGGTATTCGTTGAAGGTAATACAAGTATACGCACCGCCCTCATATCGCTCCGACGACGAGGTAGAGACTATGTATGAGGATATTTCTAGAGCCATACATAGCTCCCAGGCCCACTATACCGTTGTGATGGGGGACTTTAACGCGAAACTGGGCAAACGAAGCGATGATGAGCTGAGAGTGGGGAATTTTGGATATGGAACGAGGAATGCACGTGGTCATCTGCTGGCCGGCTTTATGGAGAAGGAGGGCCTCTTTATGATGAACTCCTTCTTCAAAAAGCCAAAACAGCGAAAGTGGACATGGTTGCATCCTAATGGCGTTACAAAAAATGAGATTGACTTCATCTTGTCGACGAAGAGGCACATATTCAATGATGTCTCTGTGATCAATACCGTAAAAACAGGAAGCGATCACCGATTGGTAAGAGGCACATTGAATCTTAGAATAAAACTCGAAAGGTGTCGACTGATGAAGTCTACGCTCCGACCAGCGCCTATCCAGCTCCAAAACCCCGAGAGCTTTCAGCTCGAGTTGCAGAATCGCTTCGAATGCCTGGGAGACTGCGAAAATCTGGACGATTATAATGACAGGTTTGTGCAAATTGTCCAAACAGCTGGGTCTAAGGCCTTCAAAACCCGCTGTTCAAAAGGAACCAAAAATATCTCGGACCTCACCAACAAACTCATGGAAGAAAGACGAAACTTGGTTCTGCAGTCCTCTGACGATGCTGCTCAGTATCGACGTCTAAACAGACAGATCTCCAAGTCCCTAACGCGCGATTTACGCCAATTCAATACTGACCGTATTGAAGAGGCGATTAAGCGAAATAAGGAGCTCAAAAGTGTTTGCAAGGGATCTGTCTGTTGGTCAAAGCCAACTGACCAAGCTGAAGACTGAGGATGGCAGAATCATTTCGTCGAAGCCAGAGCTGTTGGAAGAGGTTGAGAAGTTCTACGGACAATTATACACCAGCGTACGCGCACCTGTCAGTAATCTGGCCAAAGATCCAAGAGCCAGATTGACCCGACACTACACCGAAGATATCCCGGACGTCAGCCTATACGAGATTAGAATGGCTCTCAAACAGTTAAAAAACAATAAGGCACCGGGTGATGATGGAATCACGGCTGAGCTTCTGAAAGCAGGTGGAACACCGGTATTAAAAGCTCTTCAGAAGCTATTCGATTCCGTCATACTCGAGGGACAAACGCCTACGGCATGGCACAGAAGTGTGGTGGTACTTTTCTTCAAAAAGGCGACAAAACCTTATTGAAGAATTATAGGCCTATCTCACTTCTGAGCCATGTCTACAAACTGTTTTCGAGAGTCATTACGAATCGTCTCGCTCGCAGGTTCGACGACTTCCAGCCTCCCGAACAAGCCGGTTTCCGAAAAGGCTTTAGTACCGTAGACCACTTACATACGCTGCGGCAGATTATACAGAAGACTGAGGAGTATAATCAGCCCTTATGCTTGGCGTTTGTGGACTACGAGAAAGCCTTCGATTCGATCGAGACCTGGGCTGTGCTACAGTCTCTCCAACGGTGCCAAATTGACTATCGATATATCGAAGCGCTGAAGTGTTTGTACGAAAACGCCACCAGGAGGTCCGTCTCCAGGATCAAGGCTCGAAACCTATCCAGTTGAAGCGAGGGGTGAGACAGGGAGACGTTATATCTCCGAAACTGTTCACCGCCGCCCTGGAAGATGTCTTCAAGCTTCTGGACTGGAGCGGACTCGGTATCAATATCAACGGCGAGTACCTCACTCACTTTCGATTCGCTGACGATATCGTAGTCATGGCTGAGACCTTGGAAGACCTAGGCACAATGCTCGATGGCCTCTGTAGAGCCTCTCAACAAGTGGGTCTAAAAATGAACATGGATAAGACGAAAATCATGTCTAATATCCGTGTCGCACCCACTCCTCTAAAGGTTGGAGACTCTACACTCGAAGTTGTTGACAATTACGTATACCTGGGACAAACAGTTCAGTTAGGTAAGTCCAACTTCGAGAAAGAGGTCAACCGTCGAATCCAACTCGGCTGGGCAGCGTTTGGGAAGCTTCGCGATATCTTCTCGTCCAAAATACCGCAGTGTCTCAAGACTAAGGTCTTTGACCAGTGTGTGTTGCCAGTAATGACATACGGAACAGAGACGTGGTCGCTTACTATGGGCCTCATAAGAAGGCTCAAGGTCACTCAAAGGGCGATGGAGCGCGCTATGCTCGGAGTTTCCCTGCGTGATCGAATCAGAAATGAGGAGATCCGTAGGAGAACTAAAGTAACCGACATAGCCCGCAGAATCGCCAAACTTAAGTGGCAGTGGGCGGGGCACATAGCTCGCAGAACAGATAGCCGTTGGGGCAGAAAAGTTCTCGAGTGGCGACCACGAACCGGAAAACGTAGTGTTGGCAGGCCTCCCACTCGGTGGACCGACGACCTGGTGAAGGTCGCGGGTTGCGCATGGATGCGGGCAGCGCAGGACCGGTCGTTGTGGAAATCCTTGGGGGAGGCCTTTGTCCAGCAGTGGACGTCTTTCGGCTGAGAGAAGAAGAAGAAGAGAAGTATTGTTTTTTAGGAAGAAAAAGAAACTTTGTTTGGAAGAAATAGATGAAAATGTAATAAATCTGGACAAAAATAAAAAATCTGAGCTTACTCCAAAAAAGTAAGTACAATCTCTACTCTATCTCTACAATCAAAATCAGTAATATCTGTTCATTGAGTACATTTCAAACTAAATTCAACACAGGTTCGAGTCCTGCCAGGGTGTCACTCCGCGTATAGGTATCGAAAACATACTTACGCGCGACGACCGTGCGCAGTGGTAAATCCATAAAATCAGTAGGTACCTATTCGCGAGCGAACGGTGATAACGCACATGGTTTTGTTTTGTGTAATATAAATCGTATGCCAAGAGCTATAAGAATTAAATTGGCTTGCAATAAATTTATGTAGGTATCTAAACGAAACGGTGCTCAACCAAAGAATATACACACACCTCATAGTACACTTGGCTCAACTCTAACGCGAACTAAAACCTTATCTATCATTGATCACACTGTCTGTCTGTGTAGATATTTCTATAAATACCTTTGCAGGGAGCCTTCTTTACGAACTACTAAGTATTTGTCCAGTGGTCTTTTTGGTTTTTTTTTTATTAATAATTAATTATTGATATTATATTTTTTTCTTTTTTAGGAATAAAAAGAAACTTGGGTTGAAAGAAAGTGATCAAAATATAATGAAAATAGAAAAATCTGATCTAACTCCAAAGTAAGTATAATCTATGTATTTTAATTCTTACGAAAAATAACATACTTACTAAAATAGTCTAGGAGCTGATTTACATTTTACTGTATCTAGATTATAAATTTTTTAAAGGCATTTTACACAATATGTACAGTGGGCCACATAGAAAAGTATACCACCTGATATACGATCCACTATAAAAAGTGGTATACTTTTCCATGTGGGCCACTGTACAGATAATGTTTGTAAATAATCCCATTTAATAAAATAATATTACAATTGCAAAAGTTTTGATATTCACGAGTTAATATAATATTCAAAAATACAGTACCAATATTCAGGGTGAATTACTAAGATTTCTACATACTCGTGTATAATCGTCAGTAGTAATATGTATAACATTTTATTTTTCACTTATATAATATGTTAATTTAACATTCAGCAATAACAAATTTGTTTTTTCAGTAGCGTTAGCAGTGACAAATTGAAATCACAGCAAAATGTAATCGTTCCAGAAGTATCTAAAATTTTGGCTAGTGAAGAGTCAACGTCTACTTTGGAGCGTCAAGAAAATGAAGAAGACTTTGAGGTGCTAATGAACTTTTGCATAACTTTTTAACCGCCTCCAAAAAAGAGGTTTTAATTATCGTATCTACACGCATGTATATATGTAATGTAATTTTGACTGCGCTGCAAGATATACATAAAATATGATCTATGTATTGTGGCTTCTAAATAATATAAAAGATGAATCCTACTTTCTTCTATCCTACTTCCTACAATAATAATATACATGTATGTATTTTACTCTTTCACACAAAAATAACTGGATGGATATAGATGAAATTTGCTATGCACGCACAAACACCTAGCGGTGGACCTGCTTTTGACTGTACAACTTGTACTAACTTTTTTTATGTAACTTTGTATTTAATTGAAAAAAAAATAAAGATTATCTATATAAAACTAGTGGTTCTTTGAACCACAATAGACTTCGCGAACCATACTTCACCGTAACGCTATCTATTCTAAGACTCCACCGCCTGTCCGTCTGTATGTCTGTCCGTCTGTCTATCCGTCTGTCTGTCCGTACATTGGAGTAAGAAAATTTAATATCTGCTTAATATTTTTTATTTCAGTTAGAAATATGTCCGGAACAAGATGAGGAAGTGCAAGAAAAATATGTTGGAAGGCGCATTGTGAATATAAGTTACTTCACACAACAACTTTTAATAAAATATAGTATAAAATATTTTTTATAAAATATAGTATCTTTGAGTTAGTATCCCATAACACAAGTCTCAAAATTACTTTGAGGCTAACTCAATCTGTGTGATTTGTCCCTATATATATATATATTTTTTTTTTTTATAGATTTTGTTTATTTTCTAGGCATGTTTTAATCAAATATTGATCTTGTACAAGTTTTTCTCATCCAAATTACTGTAAACCTTTTTATTAATTATAAGTAAAATGATTAAAAAAATTTTTTTTTAATAAAGGTCATGGTTTTATTTAAATTAAGGTTATTGAACCTGCGCTCCTGGTCTATAAATTTTTCTTCGATTAAAGTATCGTCACGTCGTAGTTCGACGAGTTGTTGTTGTCACATGCTTACTGTAGTTTATCGTAGTACAACAAATATCCGTAAGATGTCGTTTTTAGGCTCTATGAATTTTATTAGTATCGTAGTACAGATATACATTGAAAGGTGGCGCTTTTATAATTTATAAAAATCGTAATATTCAGGGGTATGAGGAAGTAGGGTGGGGTGAAAATAAGTTCGAACGCTCAAGGTTATTGGCGTAGGGGAGGGCCTTAACAAAAGTCGTTCAACCTGATTAGCATTTGCTGCTGACGTATAAAAATTGAAGATCTGGAACATCTGATGAAAAGCTCCAAAAGACCAGCTACACTATAACATATATATGCAAATGGCGCCTTAGTAAAAATCGTTCAACCTGATGAGCATTTTCTGCTGACGTATAAAAATTGAAGATCTGGAACATCTGATGAATAACTCCAAGAGACCAGCTACACTATATTATATATGGAAATGGCGCCTTAGTAAAACTTCATTAATCTGATGAGCATTTTCTGTAGACGAATAAAAAGAAGATCGAAGATCTGAACACAAAATGATTTTTCATCTAAGCGAAATCACGGGGGCGAGGCCGCGGGCAACAGCTAGTTATATTATAATTGCGAAATTTGGATATGAATATAAAATAAAAATGTGACATTTGAATAAGCGAAATTTTGGACATGTAACAGTATGTGTCCTACTCAGTGAAGCCTGAGCCGCATAGCGAATTTTGAGAAATTTGTTGCACAGGTAGAGTAAAGGTGGAACATCACATAGACTTTTTATCCTGAAATCCATACTAATATTATAAATGCGAAAGTTTGGATGTGAGTTTGTGAGTTTGTGAATTTGTGAGTTTGTGAGGATGTTTGTTACTCAATCACGCAAAATCTACTGGACGGATTTCGATGAAATTTGGTACAGAGGTAGATAATGACCTGGAATAGCACATAGGCTACTTTTTATCACGGGAAAAAGCACTGTTCCCGTGGGAAATTCACGCGGGCGAAGCCGCGGGCAAAAGCTAGTTGTATATAATTTAAAAAATACTTACCTACATTGATAATTAAAATTTGTCCTTTATGTTAACTACCTATATATATTCTGTATAATCGCGAGTTATCGAATCAAGTTATCTCTCTTATAACCCATATCAGCATAACTTAGTTAAGCTAACTGCCCAATATAATTTAACCATTCAGAATTTAAAGCAGCAAATTGTTGGAGAAATATGGAGCAAGCATCTTCGCTAATATATCTCAATTAATTTGCCTCGGCATTATACTTCCTTGCAACGTATGTTAATATTAAATAAAGTTAATGCTTTATGCGCTAAGTTTAGTAAGGTTTGGCGTGAAAAATGTAAAAGACTATTTTACATCGTATGAAATCTTCAGATAGACTATCAAGTTCCAGTATTAAGCTATAGGCTATAGCTACTTTCTGTACTATATTCGTATTTTTCATGTCTCAGGATCGTGGTCATTGCGTCGAATGAAATACACATAACTCTGTGGTTTTCCATTGCCTTCTGCGTTTCACACTTCAGCTGATAAATCATTAACATGACATACTTATTTCTGTTTATCTCGAAGGTTGACTGGTAGAGAATGTTGTGAGCAATAAGTCCGCCTTTTATACCATTTTATTATTTTTGGTTTAATAAAGTTTTAAATAAATAAATAACCATAGAGCAGGTTTTCTGATGATGTTTTCCATCACCAGAAGCCAATGGAGGTCAATAAAAACTATCATACATAATATTGGTCTACAAACTCATTATGGCGGGTAATTTAGTGATTATTCCCTCAACATTTTCAGAGTAAGATACCAACCTGGGTCCATTCGATCTGAGGCGGGCGGGGAGGTCGAGTGTAAAATATTTACGGTATATGGAGATGATTTTATGATGTAAACATAAGGACTAACTGTAATTAATGCATCTAATTTTCATGCAAATACATGTTTTTACCACAATTTAAGTAGGTAATTCCTTAAAACTTGCTCTGACAAAAGAAGAGACTTAAGTAAACTTCGTTCTTTGTGATCTCTGAGAAGTACAGTTTTTCCTGTAAAAGGAAGCACTTCGTCACTTAAATAACTTAAGTTTAAATCAAGAAAGCGCTCAGAATTTTAATATTTTAAAATTCTCACCTCCAGACAGCCACTATAATGCAAATGCGGACAAAAGAAAAAAATACAATCTTAATAAAAGGTGATATTAATCTCGGAAATAAAGATATACTTAGTTGAGAAAAATCTCAGTGATTTCGTTACTTACAAAAATGTAGTGTGTGAGGTATGTACTATTGGACTGACAAACTGTGACATTAATAATTTACTAAATGTCATAAATAAGTATACCTATCTATATATATATATATATATATGTATATATTTATTTATTGCAATAATTATTGATTTATTAGCTTTCGCCCGCGGCTCCGCCCGCGCTTATGTTGATCCCTCGGGAACCGTACTTTTTTCCGGGATAAATTATAGCCTATGTATTCTCTGGACCCCTGACTATGTGTATGCAAAATTTTATGTCGATCGGTTCAGTAGATAAAGCGTGAAGAGCAAACAAATAAACAAACAAACTCACTTTCGCATTTATAATATTAGTTAGGAAGTTAATTTATATTTCAGGATTGACATTTAATGATTTGAATTATTCAATACCAGATTTAAGTTTAATTAATAATTTTAATTAAGATGGATGTGCTTGTGCGTATACAAATTAATGTAATTATACTACACACCCTTAATATTCAAATTAGGGAGTCAACACTCTTACACAACGAGGTTGATATTCTCTAAATCTTAGATTATTCATACACATAGGTTACCTCTTTTACCAAAATTTCAGTAAAAGCGAAGCACCGAGACGCAGCTAGTCATATACTTATAAGTAACATGTCAAACTAAATAATAATTGGGTCGGTATAAACCATAGAGCTATTTTTATTATTTTTTTATTTAAGAGACACAGACAGCTGAGGAAGCGAGATGTCAGATATGGTTTTTGCCTATGTTGGTGAAGGACAGGTAATATCTTCTATGAGGCTCAATTTTGTCAAGTTTGGCATTTTTGGTGTATTTTGGTTCCATAGAATTTGTGAACAATTTGTAAAAAAAATGATTCGGAGCACACTATTATGAAAGTTTTTGGGCTTCATTTGACAATCAAGTTTATAGATCTATTAAAGAATGATTTTTTTTCTATGTCTATGGTATAAACATTTACAACGTAATTGTAACGTCGCCGCTACGATGCGGTGGTCAAAATGTACTTACTGAATTAAAACCAATAGATAGATGCATTATTTATTTACTTATGGTAACGTTTTATCACTTTTACTATTAAATAAAATGTCAGAAATCTAAAAATATATGTTTATTTTTAAATTTCTGTGCATACAACATATGACATAGACCGATAGGAATTAATTTTGCACATTCATTATAATAAAGCAAAACTCAGCAGAATTTCACGTTGAATTTTAGACTTAATTTAGATGCCTTTGTAACTAAAACCTTCTGAAGACTGCTGGAAATCTTCAATTTGTTGAACACAGACACCTTTGAGTCTGGACCCACCTTGATTATAGGACCTTCCACCGTGTTAACTATAAAGGGTTGGTACTGGTCCCACAGCCCATGTTAATTCCCAAAATCTATATAATTACACTATTACTAGGTATATATCTAATTTAACTAACTTTTGCCCAAGACTACGCCCGCGTGAATGTCAAGGGTGAAAATGTGATTGTTTTATGTTGGCAACTTTCAGAAGTGATACAAAATCTTCCAACAAAGTCTATTGAATGTCTAGGGTGGAATGTGAATGTTTCAAGGATGAAAGTTCTAACTCACTTATCCTAATCTATACATATAATAAAACAGTAAAAATATTTTGTCTGTACATTTAATATTTTTGACTGAAATGGATAGAGGGAGACCTAAAAAGAACAATAAAAAGCAAAAAAATTTTTTTGGAATTTCTTGTCTGTCTGTCTGTCTGTCTGTCTGTCTGTATGTATGTACGCGTTTCACGCAAAAACTACTGGACGGATTTGAATGAAACTTTTTTTGTTGTATAGCTATTAAGCCTAGGCAACATATAGGCTATAATTCATTTTGAAAACTGGAACACCTGATGAAGAACCATAACAGAACAGCTAAACTATAAGTAATATGGAAATGGTGCCTTAACAAAAATCGTTCAACCTGATGAGCATTTTCTGCTGACGTATAAAAATTGAAGATCTGGAACATCTGATGAAAAGCTCCAAGAGACCAGCTACACTATAACATATATGGAAATGGCGCCTTAGCAAAAATCGTTCAACCTGATGAGCATTTTCTGCTGACGTATAAAAATTGAAGATATGGAACATCTCATGAAAAGCTCTAAGAGACCAGCTACACTATAACATATATGGAAATGGCGCCTTAGCAAAAATTGTTCAACGTGATGAGCATTTTCTGCTGGAGTATAAAAATCGAAAATCCGAAACATCTGAAACAGTTTGGAACACAAAAAGATTTTTCATCTAAGTGAAACTCACGTGGGCGAAGCCGCGGGCGACAGCTAGTCCTAACTAAAATTATAAATGCGAAAGTGAGTTTGTTTGTTTGTTACCTCTTCACGTTTCATATACTGAACCAATCTTCCTGAAATTTTGCATACACATAGTTAGAAGCACTGTGTACCTTTCATCCCGGGAAAACGCACTGTTCCCGTGAGAAAATCACGCGGGCAAAACCGCGGGCAAAAGCTAGTGCTATATAAAGACGACCGACAATTTTCTGGGTGGTTCTTATGGCTCTTATAATCTTAGTTTATAACAAACTAAGATTTTGAAAAAAATCAAAGTCGATTTGATAAGGCGTAAACTTAAAACAATCACTTACACTGTTACACATAACCAGATTACAATAGTCACTCTACATTCTGAACGTTACTTTTTGAGTTAGGAGCATAAAAATAAAGAAAATTACAAAATTGTAAAATTATAAAGGTTCAAGGAAAAATCTCATTCTGTAATGTAATTAATAAAAGCATTTCTTTTGTTTGTAAAAAGTGCTTTGAACCAAGAGATAACATCAAGATATTTAATATTGCAGAGAATTATGACATCATGCCATTACGTTCTGCCCTTTCTCTTTATTGATATTACTCATAATAACTTCAAGAATATAATTTCTGTCATCAAAACAATACAATAAACTTTGAAATCGATGACACTAGTTAATTAATGTATGTATGTATAGTATTTTCCATAAAAAATAATTTAAATTATCTAAAACATCTTTCAGAAATCATATTAATAATTCAAACTGTTTGTCTGTCAGTCTAACAGACAAAATAGTTTGAAGCCACGGTTTTACGGATCGATTTGTGTTCGTATGACGTCCAAGTCGTTATATTTGTTCAGTATGGCAAGTGTTCCCTGAAAAGGATTTGCGTCATACAGTGGGCGCGTGTTCTTTTTGCACACTTGAAAAGAAAAACACAAAAGTTTGAGTACATACAAATATTTCAAATGAGACAAGTCTCTTATATATTACTAGATGCTCCCCGGGGCTTCGCTCCCGTGGGAATTTCAGGATAAAAAGAACCCTATGTGCTATTCCTGGTATTTTTCTTGTCCCAAATTTCATCGAAACCCGTCTAGTAGATTTGGCGTGATTGAGTCACAAACATCCTCACAAATTCACATCCAAACTTTCGCATTTATAATATTAGTAGGAAGTAAGACTAGCTGCACCCCGGGGCTTAATTCAATGGGAATTCTGAGATAAAAAGCCTATACGCTAGTCCGGGTATTTTTTTGCCCATTTTAATCCTAACAGCGCAATTGAGCAATAACTCACAAACTCACATCCAAAAAATGAAAGAAAATGTTCGAGGTAGTCCACTTAGAGCACTAATCCGAATAGCACAAACGCGAACAGCACAAGGCCTTGTCCACGAACAGCACAATTTAATATTTTGGTGTTCGTGGATTCTAATTTTTATTTTATTTTGGTCCACGAACAGCACATACAACTATTATACTTATATTATATATATTGATTTGTAAATACTGTTGGAACCTAGTGCTAACCTTTTACATTTTATTGTCTTTAAATAAACCCCATTTTAATAAACGAAATTATAATAGAAACCGAAATATCCCAACTCATTTTGGAGTAATACAAAAGTTATTAGAAAGTTTTGAATTAGTTCGTGAATTCAATCTGCCCACAAACATGTTACGGGAATTATTATTAGTAAAATAAAGTTTTAAACAATTTGATGAGGAAATCTCAAAGGTTTTCAATTTTAATATAATAACTGTGTAACCGGAGATCGCATTGATAAACAAAATGATCTAGTTTCATTAAATAGATCGAAACAAAAGAACCTACTTAGATATAAATATATTTCAGTCATAAACAAATAAACTTAGGTATATTCATAAAAAAATTAAACAACTTAGTAAATTTTAAATAGTTTATTTACCATGTGTGGTCTTTCGGGGGAAATGGACGTTCGAGCTTTAATTCACTAAACCTTATGATGATATTTCACATTTCTTAGAAAATACGGCTTTGCACAGCTTTTATTTAAAAAAAAACCGATCCTGGGTCCACTAAGTCTAATTAAATAGTAAAAAAGTCCATAAAGTTTCACAGTCAACTGAGCTAAACGTAAATGCGTAAATTAGAAAGCAATTTTGTTTTTACTTTTGCTCATAGTCGGGGCTGTGAATTTTCAGTTGTATGGAGGTGATCACATTAAATCCTACGATGGTGATTTTTATAAACTACATAGATTATGATATTACAACAGCAAATTTAAGTGTAAAAAAAAAATCACCACCGCCGTTTTTTTTAAACGCTATTATAAGACTCATATTGTTATAACTCTCAAACAAAAAATCCCACCAGGGTGATTTTTTGTTACATGTTTCCTTACGATTAATAAAAGCTTGATTTAAAAAATCACCAATAAATAACAATCCGAAATGTATTTTTTTAATGATTATATTTTAAACAAATCCTGTACAAAAACAAAAAATCCAGCAATGGTGATTTTTATATATTACTAGCTTTTGCCCGCGGCTTCGCCCGCGTGAATTTCCCACGGGAACAGTGCTTTTTCCCGGGATAAAAAGTAGCCTATGTGCTATTCCAGGTCATTATCTACCTCTGTACCAAATTTCATCGAAATCCGTCTAGTAGATTTTGCGTGATTGAGTAACAAACATCCTCACAAACTCACAAATTCACAAACTCACAAACTCACATCCAAACTTTCGCATTTATAATATTAGTATAGATTGGTATATTATTGTAATGAACCACATCCTCAATTTTCATAAGGGTGACTTCAGCAGTTTTTTTTTTATTAACATTTAACGATTTTTCATGCCTGCGCATTAATTCTACAACCGGGATAAATGCATATATTTTCGTAATTTTAATTATTTAATCTAATTTTAAAAAGTCACCAAAATTAATTAACCCGTTTTCCTGTAATTAAATAAAAACCATATTAAAATCAGTGACACAAAGTGGGAAGCAGAGTGCAATGACGACACGACTGCACAGTGGGCTGAAAGTTGACTTCCATAGACACATTCCATTTTTAAGTGTCTTTATTTTTGTTGGGTATTTCTTTTGTTTACAATAACTATGCCAATATATGTAAAAAAAAGGCCAGAAAATACAAAAGGATAATAAAAATTTCGTGTATTGAATTTATAAGAAGTTTAAAAAAAAAAGACTCCATTTGAAATATCTGTATTTTCTTAGATTTCAAGAAATGTTGATTGGTATCTATATGAAGTACAGGTGCCGACGGACGCATGTCAAATTGCTTTGTAAATTTATTTACGCAAAATATAATAAAATGGGGTCTAGTTGAAAGTTAAGTATTTACAAGATGGCGCTCCCACAAAAATCGTCAAAACAGCCTTTTACAGTGCGACAAGCTTTTAGCGGTGGCACAAGCGATATCTATACATATAATAAAACAGTAAAAACATTTTGTCTGTACATTTAGTATTTTTGACTGAAATGGATAGAGGGACACTTAAAATGAATAATAGAAAGCAAAAAAAATTTTTTGGAATTTCTCGTCTGTCTGTCTGTATGTATGATCACGCTAATCTCCGAAAGTACTGAACCGATTTGAATGAAACTTTTTTTGTTGTATAGCTATTAAGCCTGGGCAACATTTAGGCTATAATTTATTTTGAAAACTGGTACACCTGATAAAGAACCTTAACAGAACAGCTAAACTATAAGAATTATGGAAATGGTTCCTTAACAAAAGTCGTTCAACCTGATGAGCATTTTCTGATGACGTATAAAAATTGAAGATCTGGAACATCTGATGAAGAACTGCAAGAGACCAGCTACACCATAACATATATGGAAATGGCGCCTTATTAAAAGTCGTTCAACCTGATGAGCATTTTCTGCTGACGTATAAAAATTGAAGATCTGGAACATTTGATGAAAAGCTCCAAGAGAGTTTTTTCATCTAAGCGAAACTCACGCGGGCGAAGCCGCGGGCGACAGCTAGTTTTAAATAAGAAATGATTCACTAATATTTTTATAGGAGTTTATAACCCGATATGCTTGAAAAATAAAAATCGGTCAGGCTGGAGTCAGACTTGCTTATTAACATTCTTGAGTAAATGCATTTGAACACATTAATTAATTATCAAAATATCTCCCACTCAGAGATACAGATGGTATATATTAAGTATCGTATGTTAAATCCTAACTAATATTATGAATGCGAAAGTAAGTTTGTTTATTTGTTTGTTTATTACCTCTTCACTCTTTATCTTTTGAACCAATCTTCCTAAAATTTCGCATACACATAGTTAGGAGTCCTGAGAAGGACTTAGGGTATATACCTTTCATCCCGGGAAAAAGCACAGTTCCCATGGGAAATTCACACGGGCGAAGCCGCGGGCAAAATCTAGTATAAAATAAATAATATATTATAATAAATAATATTAAAAAATCTATAAAGAATTATTACGGAGTAGATATGATTTAGATAAGTACAGGTTGAGGTGGGATTTGAACGTAATTAACTGTATTTGACAGACTAATTGTAGATTGATATATTTACAACAAATTAGCACGCAGAAATGCCGAGACCGATGCATGACATATAATAATTTTTAAAAATATTATATTAAGTATTTTTAATAATCTTGTCCACCTAGATAAGTCTCTTGCCTCATAGTGCAGAAATGCCAAAGTTTTGATAAGCGTTCAAATGGCGGGACCAATTCGGCATGATGAAATATTTTGGGAATCCACATTTTCTTAATCAAAAAATGAGAAATAACAGGTCCAGCCACAAAATTTTTGTTTGACCCCGTGATCAACCTTCTCTTTTTATAACTAAGCAACGGGGAAATGCTTTAGCCTCTAATATACTAATTCGTCTTTTTTACAACGCCTACTAAATATTTTAAAGAAATCGTCAAGCAAAGATCAATTTAACTTGTCTTTCTGATTTATAAATTGCCACGTAATTTACTCTCTATAACTCAGCCACAGATTTTACAAATTATGACTATTTGTTGCCATATATTTACGTACTTTAGAAGGTTACTGCTTGAATGAATGTTACAAATTTAGATGCTAAAAAATAACCACCATGCTAAGTTATATTTAGAGTGGCTTACATAGAAGATAATTGTGGCTGAAATAGTTTTATTCAGATGCGCGTCAATTCTGGTGTGTGGTGTGTGGACTTAGTAATTTAGAAAGCAATTTAGATATTTAGAGGTGAATAATGCTATTAAATATAAGTCTGTTTCATTAGTAACCTTAAAAAATCTTGCGTGATGGGAAGCAAAAATGAGATCTCATAAAAATTGAGGTGGTAAGAAGTCTGGCCGTGAGATTTTTTTTGTGAATTCGATAAGCACTCGATTCGATTCGATTCGAATAGCATCATGAACCTAATGTCACTTTTCTGTATTTCTTTATTTTCAATTCGATAAATTCTATTGGCTAGAGCAACACTAGTGGACACTAGCAAAATATTACAAACCCTAAAAATCAATATCTGCTGTCTGCAAGAAAAAATGCAAAGGGTCAAAGTCTAGAGACTTTGGTCAATGGTACCAAATAATATACCAAGTAAAAAGACTATACCGAATTGCTCGTAAACAAAAAATCCTACAATAGAGATTAATGTTCACAATTAAGTAATAAGACTTCATTTACCTGTAAATAAAAGTTCAATAATAACAACAAGAATACTTCACACAAGAAATTACATTTATATGTAGATACATAAAGTAACTTCACCAGACCTGCGTCTCGCTCACTCCTTAGAGTAACTCTAAGTCGCTGTTGCTCTAATTTCGGACACGGCACGCTATTCGCGTAGGTTTGACTAGAGCTTGATATTTAAAATAATAAAATTTAATTAAGGTATGAAATCGTAGCAATTTAGTATACTACAATACAAATTTTCAAGATGAGCAAAGGTCCCGCCATTTTGACGCAAATTAAAAAATGTAATCCATATTAGGCTAGGCTCAAACGTATGATTTCTGAGGATATATTCAAATTCGGAAATTTAGATACAAAATATTTGACTACTTCACTTTGTTCACTGATCATTTTGTTGTCCGTCTGTCTGTTAAACTTTTTTTCTCTAGAACTCTTAAAGGTATCAAGTTTGAAATTCATGTCACTTACTCGAATCCACGGTCTCTTTTAGCAATTAAATAGGTAGTCAAAATTATACACACGTTAACGCGAACAGGAGATATTATCGTAAATGTTGAGAATTTTATCATATTTTGCTTTTACAGATGGGAACCAACTAAGGCCCGGGGTACTTTCCGTTGACAAATAATTACGAAGTTTGTCAAAAAACTAAGGTCCAGAAGTATTGTGCAGGAATCAATCTGAAAATCGTAAATATGTTGTTGGAAGTCTAAAAAAAACATTACAAACTTATTTTTGCGCACGATGCAATATGAATCCTAGGGATCCAACTGTATAATTTAGCTTGTTTTTGAATTTAATTGGTATTTTTGTTAGAGCTATAATGTGAATCTCGAAATAAAATGAGATTCAATTTTCGAACCTGAATTCTGCATGAAAACCGTTTGCGCCTAGCCTTTCGTAGTTTAAACGTCACTGATGACAACTGATGGGTACTTTCCATACTTTTGACAGTGTAATATACTGGGAAGCGAGTGACGTAATCAAGGTTGCGTGTACAGTGCGACAAGGATCTTTTTGCACGTGAGTGAGGGCGCCACCTACGTTTTAATTAAGAAAATTTAATAGTTGAGACATAGTTCCGTTTTCTACCACAAGCAAAAAGATGTTTGTCGCACTGTACTAAAAGCATTATTTATTAAATTTTTAGGTAAATTTTCTATTTATAGTACGTAATTACTTTCAAAAAGTTCAGAGATATTTTGATACGTGTAGAAGATTCTAGATATAGTAAAATATTTGACTTAAAATTTGTTCTCGGTACCAAAACCGTAAAAGTAAACATAAAATATTAGTAAATCTATTACTTGCACGAAGTCACCGTGGTGACAAATTACACACATATTTAAGACTATTTTGTGATCATACTCCCAAAATGTCACCACTTGTATGATTTTCTAAGTTCGAGTTTTTCGCAGAAACGTTAAAAATACATTTTATGACTGGAAAGCCTTATTATAAACCGGTCAACTTTTATTTATAGTTAAGTGAAGTGTTATTAATTAATTGTGAACAGTAATTTTTATTGTGGACTTTTTTGTTTACGAGCAATTCAGTATAGTTTATTTACCCCTCCCATTTTATATCGGATAATCAAAATTCTATTTTTTTTTCATTGGGATATCTAAAAACATCAAAATAATACTTAGGATAAGAATCGTGGTTGTAGGAATTTGTCGGTGAAAAAAATTTTAATGCCCCGCCTATCAATGACGGATATACGTGTACTACACAGGCTTAGAAGGCTGGAGTCGGCAGACTATAGGCGCGGCTGGACTATCTTTTAAAAATATTTTGCAGAAGTTCATTTATTAAGATCGATTTTCATCACGGAAATGAATTCGTGACCGTTTATTCGATGATTATAATATGTAAATCGTTGGGATTTAAAAATTATTTTGAAACTAACATAGTATCGGTCGATAGCTGTTGGATTGGCAAATATGAATAGCCTATTAGGCTTTGCTACTGGTTATGAAAATCAGAGGCTGATTTTCATATTTGCGGGGCGTAGCTACCGCCGTATTTGCCGTATCAATTATACGGGGCCCCCGGGCCACGGGGGCCCCCAAAGTGTGTAAGGATAAAGAATAAAAACTTTCTAATTTATTTTATTTTACAAATGACAAAATTCTATAAAGCAATTCCTTTTTTTCCCGCCTTAAGCGTTAAATATTAAGTATTTAAAATTCGATTTTTATTTGTAAAATGGGTAAATTATGTGATAAATAAATATTTCTTCTCACAATATTTTTTTTCTTTTGTGAAAAATCTTTACCTCCATATAAGGGCCTCCAAAAATTTTTTTACACGGGGCCCCGACAAGGCACGCTACGCCACTGGCTAGCTAGAAATTCTAGTGAAATGGAACAATTATGAAGGTTACGTTACGCTAGCTCCCAATATAATATTCAATTTTCTGCGGCCTACGGTAACAACGGCAAAGACTACGGATCGTATAATAACAAAATTTGGTTCTGAATTTCTAAGCAGATGCTGCAATAACAGTTACTAAAATTCTAGCTTCTAGCCAAGATAATTCCGTTATATTCGTATCTTGAATGATTAAATGTGCAAATTGGTTAGACAATAGTACATTATGATACAAGTGTGCTAAGTTGGTTATTACGCACAAGAGGCGATTACCTTCGTAATATATGGCATTATGGGCCTACATTCGATGTATTAAGACCTACTTTACGAGCAAGTGCGTTGAAAAATATATGTTGTAATATCCATAATATTACTACAATTAGGAAAACATTGGAGTTACATTATATTATATGCAATCAATTACTTTTGTATCATCATAAAATGTTAATCTTTTTCCACTACTAATTCATCTTACGGGGTAGTCAGAGCCCAGAATAGGTGCTCTACATATTAGTTGTGATACTATGACAGCATAATATTAACAAGATAATATTGATCATGGATCTAAATCCTTTCCTTAGTTTAAGTCGGACATTTCAATTCACGTTGTCAGTTGGACTGGGAATGGCAAGAGCATTTCCCATCTAAAATTCCCAGAATGCTCACAATAGCTTTGATATGGTTTGAATACCTGTTTCATCCCACAGTTACGAGAACTTACTTAACTGTATTTGGGAACTAGGGAGAGAATAGATTTTCTCGACAATCCTTACTAATATAAAATCCTTTCTTCAAATATATAAACATGTAAGTTAATAAAGAATAAATGTTTGTTTGTATGTTTCCTACTCCTCCACGCAAAAACTACGGAATATGATAAGATTTTACACGGGTAGAAAGAAACCAAGAATAATCCAAAGGATACTTATTTCCCAAAATTCCCATGGGAGCGTAACCGAGATTTTTGAATATCTCTTTCGTGTAATGAGTGACATTGAAATCGCTTTGTAATTAAAAGTAGGTAATATGGCATATTATAATTGCATTGATATTTACTCGTACGTATCGTGTTATGCCGCACTGCCGTTCTGCTTTTGACGCTTACCTAGGACAACAACAGGTAACGTCAATATCGCTATTGAGTGGCATAGAATGCGCTATACAAATCTACCAAGTCTGTTAGAATCCTTCTATTATAAGCTCAACTCAGTCGATCGAGACGAATTAATTAATCCACCTAGAAAATTTAAATTACTTTCGTAACCGGATAAGCAATTATTATTTATCTATTAATCTTAATTCATATAAGAGAATAAATATTTTTGATAGACTCAAAATCAAATTGATTTGTTTATTCCATCATGAATGAAGCACCTCTAGTTATTAGTGATAATTAAAATGTATGTAAGCATGTTTTAATTTTTTTGATTATTATATTTTTTTTCTTTTGTGGGACAATAGCAAGCCTACATTTATTTTTGCATATAGCTGGAAGAAATGTAGAATAAAGTTTCTATAACATGACTTTGTGCAAATTTTATTGTCCATAACTAACCATGAAAATTTGCAAACAAATTAATCATTATTCACTGAATTTTGTCAGAAGGCCATTTAAATTATCACCAGCTATCATTTTACCAATATCGCCGAGGTCGCTACCTATTGACGTATTTTATTTTACTGCACTGACCACGATTTCACTCTTTGATAAAATAAATATGATACATAAAATATATCATATTTATTTTAAACAAACTTGATTCTGGGTCAATGGGAAGCACCCCATGGATATTGAATTCATTCTAAAATCGTAAAATACTTTTACGAAAACTTGCGTCATATACTAAGATATTTTGGATTGTGTTGACTAACAAGTTTTGTTTTTTCATGCCTAATAGCATCGATTAAATATTAACAAGTATAGATGCTTAATCTTCATACATCAAAGTGTGCCTTACATAACTATTTTCCTTGACTAACTAGATGTCGCTACCGGTATCAATCTTGTCAATTTGTCGTAAAAATTATAATCATCAAAGCAAACTTCGTTTTAGCACAAAGTAGTACCACATACATTCAATAGATGGCGCAATTCTTATCTATATTTCATTTCATGCAATGTCAAATGTTACTACAAATTGTTCTTGAAACACCTACCGTAAACTGCTGCAACTTATCCAACTACACACAAATTTGCCTATTTCATTTGAATTACGATATATCGCAATTGCTTGCTTTATTCTCGTTTTCTACCATTCTGTAGTAACTATTCATTATTTGGGCAACATATTTTTCATTTTTTATAATTGTAACTCCATTAATACTCTGTCAGTTGTGCGACAAAGATCGGTGGGTGAGGCAGCATTTTTTTTGCGCTCCAAAACTTTTGAATTTTAACTATGAAAGAGCTGTGTTTTCGCACAGGATTAACTGCCTAAGGTGGGATAATATTGTCTTCTTCTAGTATTACTTGTTTTTTTACGCAAAAGATTGTTTTTTATCAAAAAAAACTTAGAAGGCAATCATGTGTAGTGTTTTGAAAACTTGAGTGACATAACTTTGCCTGGGTCTAGGGTTGTCAAATTTTGTTAACTAGCTTTTACTCGCAGCTTCACTCGCGTGAATCTCGCTTACATTATGCTTAAAAAATATTTTAGAATTTGTTTCCTCAAGTTATATTAGAAGTGCTCGTTGTAAATTTGTAAAATAATATTCAAATATTTTTTGTAGAAATAATTGTAAAAGAGATTCAACACTTTGTATGCTTTTCTTTTATACTACAATCAAAAATTAAGTTTAATAATATTTGTTGACTAAAATGATGAGACATTATTACCAAGAAGCATTAAAATTGTATTTTTTAATGAAAGTAGCCATCTGGTTTTTTTCTTTTATAAAAAAGTATTAATAATAATCTGTATTCTTTTGGACAACCCTATAGTCAACGACATTTTTGTATGGAAAGTCTGTAGAACCTGCTACAACTTGGCCTAGTAGCTGTAATAAAAAAAATATACAGTATATTGCACTGATTAAATTGGCAGGCACAAGTAGGCTGTCTCATGCCTATGAAAAAAAATTAACGGAAACGATAAGTACAATAAGTATCGAATTATCCTTCTAGGCAAACTTGTGTCTTTTACATACAACTTTGCCTACGACTTTAAGCCCTTGTAATTTAGAAAATTGGTGAAAATTAATAAGATTTGGGGTCTCAATAGTAAGCCAATATGCTTGTCTTCCATTTAAAAACAATTGAGAGTCAAAATTGTGAATAGGTTCCGAGAAAATCGCAAAAAACGTCAAATTCCGTGCAAAGTTGCAGCAGTTTACGGTATTTAATAAAAATGAAAATCAAAATAAAACAAATTAATGTTTGAAAAATTTAAAGAAAGAAAAAATGTGTTTGACACAATTTAAGTAGTAAATCCACTTGCGTAGACATGTACACGTTTACACAATGAGTGCATAGTACACGTTGAAATTAAGTTTTATTTTATTTATTTATTAATTTTTGTACAGCACAATACATAGAGAGGAAATATAAAATATAGTACTAAGTAGAGTACTCACAAAGGTTGGTAAGGCAGGAACTGCGTATTTCTTTATTTAAATAGTTTATTGGTGGACTTTTCACCATCATCTTCTTCTTCATTTATGTTTGTTTATCTGTCGGTCTGTCCGTCTTTCACGTGCAAAGCGCTAGACCGTTTCTGATGAAATTTAGTATATAGATAGATAGGGGATTTGAGGGGGTGAAACCGATGAAAGACAAAATTCACGCGGGCAAGGATCCAGGTTTTTTATCTGAGGCAGTGGCGGACTATGCATGTCGGCGGGGGGGCAGCCCAGCCCCCGTGACAAGCCCCCCCCCTAATTCCGATACTGCACGCGGGTCAAGTAGACGGCAAAAACTTGTAGGTACCTACCTAAGTATAATGTTTTTAACACGAAAAATTTCACAAGACTTTTTAACAGGTTGTTGGAATAATGGATACGTTTAAATTTTATTCGAATAATCATTCAAATAAAAATTTATTCGAAAAATGCCCATCACTGTACCTATTATATACTAGCTGTCGCCCGCGGCTTCGCCTGCGTGAGTTTCGCTTAGATGAAAAATCTTTTTATGTTCCAAACTGTTTCAGATGTTTCTGATTTTCGATTTTTATACGTCTACAGAAAATGTTCATCAGATTAATCAAGTTTTGCTAAGGCGCCATTTCCATATATGTTATAGTGTACCTGGTCTCTTGGAGCTTTTCATCAGATGTTCCATATCTTCAATGTTTATACGTCAGCAGAAAATGCTCATCAGGTTGAAAGACTTTTGTTAAGGCACCATTTCCATATTTCTTACAGTTTAACTGTTCTGTTTTGGTTCTTCATCAGGTGTTCCAGTTTTCAAAATCAATTATAGCCTAAATGTTGCCTAGGCTTAATAGCTACACAACAAAAGTTTCATTCAAATCGGTTCAGTACTTTCGGAGATTAGCGTGATCATACATACAGACAGACAGACAAGAAATTCCAAAAAAAATTTTTTGCTTTCTATCATTCTTTTTAAGTGTCCCTCTATCCATTTCAGTCAAAAATACTAAATGTACAAACAAAATATTTTTACTGTTTTATTATATGTATAGATAACAAAAGTTCGTAGACCAACAAACTCAACCTACTCATGTCGTGTGTCGAACTCGGCTTATAAAATCAACAAATTAAAAATCCCGCTGATTTCATTCAAAATCTCAACATTTAATAAGTTACCTACCAATTGCAGTCTATTGATATTGAAGCGTTGACGGCGGGGAATGCGGGGCGACGGGCGAGGTACGGCACCGTTGCCAAGCAACCACTGCCAGGCGTCCGTCACTCGCTCAAAGCCACGCGTTATATGTATGCCTACGACCGGGCTCGCATATCGGAGACCACAGGTGTCGGCGATGTCGCGCGACTTCGGTAGGACCGACTCGCGGCGACTCGATTGAAAGTGTGTAACTAAATGGCGCAGTGCAGCGTGCCCGCGACGCGATTTCGCGCGGTACAAGTCGCGGGCACGCTGCACTGCGCCATCATCATAATCATAACATACATATACTAGCGGCCCGCCCCGACTTCGCTCGGGTGGACAATATATTTGTTTTTAGGGTTCCGTACATCAAAAGGCAAAAACGGAACCCTTATAAGATCACTTTGTTGTCCGTCTGCCTGTCAAACTTTTTTTTCTCAGGAACGCTTAAAGGTATCAAATTGAAATGAATATCGAATACTCGAATCCACGGTCTCTTTTAGCAAAAAAAATATCAAAATTATACGTCTACGCGATCGGAGTTACGATGCGAGTTGCGATTTTTGGCATATTTTGTGATTTCAGACAGCATTCAAAACCTATGGGGTACTTCCCGTTGACCTAAAATTATGAAATTTTACAGTACATACACACAGGAATCAATCTGAAAGTTGTAAATATGTTGTTGGAAGTTTAAAAAAGTGTTACAAACTTATTTTGGCGCTCGATGTTTGTTAAAGTTAAGTTTGTTTTTGAAATTACTTAGTAGGTCTTTTAGTGAGAGCTATAACGTGAGATGCTTTGCGTGTTCGGAACCCTCGGTGCGAGAGTTTGACTCGCACTTGGCCGTTTTTTTTAATGATATTTACGTTAATACCTACCTCCTACTAAAATAAATATACTTAAAAAATATACGAAAACGCGCCCGCTCAGAGACCTATCTCTGAGCGGGCGCGTTTTTGTATATTTTTTATATACTGCGCTTCTGCGATTTTCATGCGGTTTTCACTAATAGATAGGGTGATTCATGAGGAAGGTTTTAGTGTATAATTTGTTTAAGTTTTGTGTATATTAGTTGAAATATGACGATAATTGTTAAGGAAGTCGGAAAAAATTTAGCCGCCCGGCAGCTTTCATCGAAATCGCTGTCCAATCCCTAAGAGATGTATCAAAACCATGTATGGAGGAATTGTGTATCTATAATAGGTCTACAAAAAGTCTATCGTTACAAGTACGTAATATATTTAATATTTGCCTTTTACTGCATGTAATTTGGATCAATAGTTTACGAAATACTACGAGTTATGTGTAATGAGCCGCGTAACCACCTTGCACTCGCAAAGACGCTAGGCGCAGTAGGTATATAAGTAAAGTACTGCGGGCGCATTTTCGTATATTTATTTTAGGAGGTAATAATGTAAATATCATATTCATTCATTCACATATTATCTCACATTATAGCTCTAACTAAAAGTCCAACTAATTAATTTCAAAAACAAACTTAACTTTGTAGTTCGATCCCAAGGATTCATACTGCATCGAGCGCAAAAACAAGTTTGTAACACTTTTTTAGACTTACAACAACATTTAGTTTCGTTCGTGCCTTTATGTTGCGCCCATCTCTAAAATGACTGGCGTGACGTCATCGTAGGTAGAAAATAATGGCACGCTCGGTTTTCATACTATCGAAAAAACTTGCGATATCTAGCTTAATCTAAATCTGTGATGTCTGTTCAAAATGTCGAGGTGTGCATATCTCAATTGTACCAATACAAGCAGAGATATATCGATGTTTAGTTTTCCTGTTCACGATAAAGATCGTCTGATTCTTTGGATCATACACTCAGGTAATTTCATCTCTTTAAACCACTGACAATAAATAGCACCCACTCTACTCTTGTTTCATACTTGCTTTCGTCAAAAAATACCTACTACGCTTTCGTTGTGATTTTGGCAGACGAAGCTGAACGATATTATTACGTTAGGTAGGTACCTATATCTATCATTGCTGTCTTTATATTTGTTTAAGATGACGGTACGTTGTTTTTACACGACTGACCAAAACAGGAGTGTTATGTTTTCAGGGTTCATGTATGTAAGTATGTATGTGAGTTTCTTTATTCCACTCCACCATAAGAGGAATCGCTAAACAGATTTTGATGTGAGAGGTATTGTTAGATTAGATTCCTTGCATTCCTCCGAGTGACATAAGATATGTGAGTTGTCAGTCGTGTTTTTATATTTTTGAATAATTATTATAGCTTGTTTGCCTACTGTAAAACTGTGAAAAAGGGGGAGGCCTTTGCCCAGCAGTGGGACACAACACCAACAGGCTAGTTTAAAAAAAACTATGAAAAAGAATACCTCACTGTTTAAGCCACAAGCTAAAAGAATACCTATTAAAAAATAAATAATTATCAAAAACTGTGTTATTTTTCCCTGTCGTCCCAGAAATCTTTTTGCGATTAGAAAAGATTGTTAGGTAGGTACTTAGGTACCTTATCGTACTAATCAATGATATACTATATAAAAGAGGTACTAATATTATAAATGCGAAAGTTTGGATGTGAGTTTGTGAATTTGTGAGGATATTTGTTACTCAATCTCGCAAAATGTACTGGACGGACTTCGATGGAATTTGGTAGGTACACAGGTCGGTGACGTCACACTTGTTTGACATTAGGCTAAGTAGTACCAAATACTATATAAACTCTAGCGAGTTAATACGCGCAGCTCCGGCTAGAAATTGGCAACTTGTGCGACACTAGCGCCTCTTCTTGGACGAAGCGGACAACTCAAACAACTTTGATGAAACTGTTAAATTTCGCGAATTTATTTTGTTATAACACAGTGTATTTCACAAATTTAAATGGAATTACACATATATAACATAGTTGTATTATTTAAATATTAAAGGACCAACATATAACATGTTAAATTGCAAATAAACGGTGTAGGATCAACTCCTGCCACCAGATGGCTAGTTGCCAAACCAATGTATGGGAAATGTCAAGAGCTGTGCGTATTAACTCGCTAGAGTTTATATAGTATTTGGTAGTACCTACTTGTTCCTCGCTGGCTCTCATAGTTACGCATACGCAAGTTTCGAATTCACAGTACCTTGTTAAAAACAACTTTACGTAACTGAGAGCCAAGCCAGCAACGAACAAGTCCGTTTATTCATAATTGTCCTATTATGTAAACAATCTTACCATGTCTTTTTTTTTTCAACAATATAAATTAAAATAGACTTTTTAGGAAATTACTTTCGTGGCTAATAAATGTTTTACTTTAGAATGTTTAGGTTTGAGCTAATATTTGATTTATTTTTAACAAAATTCAACAAAAAGTACTGTGAAGATTGTTTACATAATAGGACAATTAAGAAAAAATGGAGTATAGGTAAGCCTAATGTCAGACTATACAAGTACCTAGCGTAGATTTGCCAGTTTTGCCACTGAAATACACGCCATTCTTTTCTTTTTTGATTTAGAAATCGCAATACTACTATATCGCTCTATCAAAGGATTTAGCCCAGGCTATATGTCATCTTGTACCTACCTACATATAAATAAATAATTTTATAGTCGTTGCGTGTGTGTAGACGGCGATTATTATTCGTATAGGTAGGTACCTACTGTTAGTTGTAGAGATGGTGGTGCCATCTATTGCCATAGGTAGGTACCTACTGTAGTTGTAGAGATGGGTGCCATCTATTGCCTCTCAATATAAACTAACTCGCATGGTATTCGAACTACGACTGCAGCGACACACGGAATTTTCATGAAAACCGAGATGATGTACTTCTCAGTGGCGCCATCTAAGTATAATACAAATTTGGTGAGGTACAGATTCAATGTACGTGAATAGCCATCTATAACTTGTTAATATTTTATCGATGCTAATAGACTCAAGTAGTTATTTGCTATAAATTTCAACTTGTCGTGTTTCTGAGAAAATGGTACTTGCCAGAACCCATGTGATGGTTCTAAGTATTTATGAACAATTCACTACTTGGCATGCTGCTAACTTCAGTCTAATTATAGACACGTGATAGTGTACAGACACATAAACGTCTAGTTATTAAATCCAGAGAGATTGACGTTTGTATTGTTTTCCAATACCAAGACAAGCATGCGCACAATACATGAAACCCAAATTGATGCATAGTAACCACTTTATCAATAGAAAGCAAGACATATTACCCTATGCTATGTTCCCGACTATCATGAATTGTAACAGCAAGGTGTGCTCTCTATGGTCTTCAAAGCAGTATTATTTAGTGGGTATATGACAACTTGATCACAAACATAACATGTTTTATTATATTATTATTATTTTTTCTTATATTTTATTTATTTTTGACTGTACACAATTTAGTGTATGTATAAAGTTAATGAATAGCCCCTCTGGCATGCTAGGCGACCAAGACTGTTTCATGAGTTTCTTTCGGCATTTCTTCTTAGCAGTGGTCGTTCCGAAATGCTAGTAGTTTGTAGCTTTGAAACATAATATACTATGATTAAATAATTAGTTATCGACGTGAAAAAGAGCCTTCTTTGAAGGCCAAGTTTCAATAAAAAAAATTGACTTTGACTTTTGACTTTGACTTTGAAGTGATGTTGGCTGAGTGGTAGAGCGCCTGTGGCTGCAGAAGTCTCAAGTTCGATTCCTGCCCGTGCTACATGAGTTTGTATACAAATCTGACTCGTACACAAATGCTAGTGTTCTTCGACTACCACTTGCTTCCCGTGAAGGAAAACATCGTGAGGAAACCTGCACTCTGGTTGATGATTATCAGCTAGTGTATTAAATGGAGAAGGCAAAGGCAAACCACTCCATTAATATTGCCAAGATAGTCGTTGTGTGTGTTTCATTCCATATAGTGACCACGACCCTCGGTAATGAGGATACGTCAACTGCCGCTAGATGCTTAAACGAGGCCTAGAAAATCTGTAAGCCGAGTGGATCTATTATTACAAAAGAAAAATCTTAATTAGGATCAAAAGCTGAGGTATGGGAAGGGAAGAAAAGGAATTGAAGAAGTGGATCTCAAAACTTACTAAAATGTAACAGCAGAGGCCGTAAGATATTAGATAGCATTTTTTCAGAAAGAGCAAGTTTAGTTCACGCCAACTTTAGTTCACAAAAAAATATTTTCAGTTTGTAAATGTACTAAAATCTATAGCTGATAAGTTTGCCATATTACTAAATGCATATTGTATGATTCCATCCGGCAAAATCTATAAGTATCACTGAAACACAATGTTAAATGGATCCAACAGGAATAAACAGAGTAAGCGCAATGAGCGCGTTCGACACTCCATCATGACGGATTACTTGCTATTGTCGATGTAGGTATGTAGTATACTCCACAGCACATCAACCTATCCAAATTCGTAGCAAATTTAACCATATTACCTTCAATTAAAGATCCATACAGCGCATTTTGACGTGGAGTCGACTATACCAATAAATGTATATATTGTATATCAATATATTGTATATCAAGCCATTAAATTTTGTGATTTCGATGTTTGGTTCACGGATATAATATAACATGAATATAACCTTTCACATAGGGAATTTTTTATCCCGAATTGCTCACGGGAGCAAAGCCCCCATAGCCACCTCATACTTGCACTTTCAAAATATTGTTTTCGAAATTAATCATAGGAAAGTTTATTACAAATTTGGACTACGTACCTACTCAAAGTTTTCATATCAATTTTAATAGAGATTAGGAGGTAAGCTTGGAATTATTCAGCGGAGCAGGTGGAGCGATAAATATCGCAGGATCCTGTTGTGAATGGGCGGTCACACGTTCAATCCGCTCAGACCTTCATTTCATATCACCTTTACCTCCTTTTACCTTCAATTTTCTACAAAAATTAATTTTACACACAGACTTAGATACATAAGTAGGTAGAAATCTTTGTAAGTGTGTGTGTAGATGTACTATTGTGTACATGCTTAGATAAGTATGTAACTATATACCTACTATAGGTATGTCTGTATTTGTACACCATTTTACTACTCATGTGGCTATGCTGCCCGCTTTTTATAGGTACTGACATAGTCACAATAATCTACATCGTTATTAGTTATTAACGAACTCGTCTCACCTCTAAAAAAAATGAGCCCTTATAAAATTAGGAAAAGACAATTCTTCCTTGGGACGAGTTTACAGTGGGACAAGTAGTTGAAGCGAGGCTGTGTCTCGGGGGACATATTACATTTATTTACTAGCTGTTGCCCGTTGTTGTTGTTTATTGATTGAAGTTTAATTTTATTTTACAGTCGTTTTTGTTTGATTTTCTTTTACAGTTCTATTCATGATAAAGATTATAAGATATGAAAATTCTACACAAATGTCATAGATTTATTTAAGATATTGACCAGCTGGACAAAACCCTGTTGGTTGACTAGTAGAAAAAGCCCTAGGGCTCTAGCCTAGTCTTTAAGTCTGCATTTTAGTTTTATATAATAAACTTTATATAAATGAATAAAAAATAAATGAATAAATAAAATATTCCACTGGAAGTACAAGGAATTTAAGAACAGATATATTGTAAATAATGTAAAGGGGATGTCTGTAATAAAAAACAGCTTTCACGTCCAAGGTTTGGGTTGCGCCTTGAGCTTTAATGATTCATTTGAGTGAGTCAGGACTTTTCCTACCTACTGGTTCAGTAGTCTAGATATTAAGGTTAGATTTTAAAGTCAGGAGTTTGAATCACTTATGATTTTATTAAAAGCTTTTATTTCACTTGCAATGTATATAAGTATGTTCGGGTGGAATCTTAGAACTCAATTTTGAAGTTCATATCTTCAACCGATTGCGCTGAAATTTTGTACACACGTTTAGTTTGGATGACAATGCATGATATGGTATGTGACGTCATTCTAAATCCAATATGGCGGACCATCCAAGATAGTTAGCGGAATAGTTATTTGTAATGATATGGGAAATTAATTAATTTTTATTCAAATGTTTACAAAAAATATATAACTATGGGTAATTATTTTAAAATAGAATAGAACTAAAACTACCTTAAATACTAATACTACCTATAAATAAACATTATAAATTAAAAATCAAATTCTAAATTAGGTGTTTTGGGCAAGGTGCCCATCACGCAGGCAGCATTCCCGCGCTGAATAGCAATAGCTAATCGCTGGGCGAGAAAGCTGCCCGCACGAGGGTCACCTGTTGCCTCCCTCAGGCGTTTACTGAGCTCCCTGTGGAGCCCCCGTGCGCCACTGCCCCATGAGCCTAGAGTCTCGACGCCAAAAGCCACAAACTGGTATTGTGCGCCGAGACAACTATATTTGTTGGTCTTTAAGCGTTCCCGGGCATCTGCCGCCGCCCCGGCCTGTCTGCTTGTGGCGAGGAGGTAGGACGCAGCTAGGGTATCTGCGCAAGTGGCATCCCAGACTAGCGCTCTACCCATATTCCACGGGATTAAAGACATCCCATCGGGGCGCTTACCATCGTCCCGTGCAATCCGGGGCTCGAGAGCTACGGGGACATTGGCACTGACGAGCGCCCTTCTCAGGATGTCATTTAGGGCAGCATGACGGGACTGACGGCCGGCGCCCGAGGAACAGGCGAGTCCGTGGTGACCAAGACCATCAACGGCAGCACCACAGGAGGCACAGTTGTGACTTACGCATACATCAGTTCCGAGTCGGAGACATACAGCTATACGGAGTGTTAGTGGGTCTATGAAGGTTCCGAGTGCAGGCGAGGGGTAGGCATGGAGCCAATGACCAGACTCTGGCCTGGATACAGCCAAAAGTCTTGCCCGCTCCCTCCCTGAGGTAGAATTTAGAATTGATTGAAAAGAATTTGTGGATGAAATGGTGTCCCAGGCTCTTTGTTTATTTAATTTGGATGGTAAATTTGGACTCGGTCCAGCTAACCATGCATTCGTGGCCTCATCCAAGCATGCAATCTCGCAGTTTGTTACCGAAGTGGTATTAAGTATTTTACCTGCGAGATTGGAGGTGCTATGAATTGAGGACAAGAATGCTGGTAAAGCAACACTTGAAATTTTGCGGGTTCCCAAGCCACCAAGCCTTATAGGCAAGGAAGCTTGAGCCCATGCCTGCTCGCTTAAGTGAATGTTTAAAATAGCTTCAATTTGGGATTTAAGAAGTAAGTCAATGGGTTGCAACAGATCAGGGAATTTCCAGATAGGACAGCAGCGAAGCAGGTAGGTAAATTTTGGCATTATTAAACAAAATTTTAAAATAAATAAAGCTGAATGACTACTAATTTTAACAAGGCGGTCCGAATAGTCGCTAAATTTTGAAAATGAATTTCTTAGGAGGGAGGGTATGGCATCTTCAAAGATTGGTGAACCCAGTAGATGAAAACTCTCTTTTGTTATAATTTTTAAATTTGGGGCGATGTTGTTAAAATTTTGGATAATTTGTGATGCCAAAATATTATTATTTATGTTAATGAATAATTCACATTTGCTTAAATTTAAATCTAAACCAATTTCATGAAATTTGTTATTTATTTGTGTTAAGTCATTCAGAACAGTTTGTGAGTCTCCACCTAAGGTACCATCGTCGAGATACCATACATTTAATTTGGAATTTAGACTATGAATTATGGAATTGATAGCCAAACTAAAAATTGCTGGACCGAGGGGATCACCCTGCTGACAACCTACAGCCGAAAGAATTTCATTATTTTTATGCATCAATTGCGATGGACTGTGATAACATTGAAGCATAAAATTGTAAATTTCGGGTATGTGATACTTTATTTCATTCAGCAGAGTGTCCCTGTTGACCGAATTAAAAGCATTTTTCACGTCTAATTTTAAAATAACTTCGCACAGGTTACTCTGGGCAAACGTGCGCACGGCGTGAACTGCTGCCTCACACCCGCCACGCGTGCCAAAACCAACCTGTACGGGTTCAAACAGGTGCTGAAGTTTTTGGCGGGTAATACGCACGCAAATTTTGGCTGCTAAACGTCGAAATGTTGTGCCTACAGCAATAGGGCGCACGCCACCGTCTTTCTTTGTCAGGGCTATGAGATTCGCCCCATAGAGAATCGGCGTCACGTCCGGCAGACATCTCCACGCAGCATCAGGTTAACCAGCTTGGTAATACAAGACATTAATTTTTTACCAGCCACTCCTGTGCCGTGACTGGTGAGATCCACCAGATGCTGTGGTGAGATCCCGTCCAAGCCGGACGCCGACCCTTTCGGGAAGGATGCGATGGCGGCTATGATGTCCTTGTCAGAGGCTTGTAGGCACGAGGAATTTTCTAGTGGGGGATCTACAAAAAAGGGGTTAGAAGGGCCTGGGGGGTGTTTGGATTGTAATGCAGCTGCAGTCTCCGGTGTGTCAGGGGCGAGGGAGTCATTGGAGAAAAGGAGTCGCGTCGCTCCTTTGAGGTCACCGTCATGAATTTTCTCCTCGACCTTCCCAAGCAAATCGTAATGTTTTCTCTGAGTTGAATTTTTCCGAAAATTGCTACAATTTTGATCGAATGCTGGTGTTAAAATATTATTTTTGATTTTTTGTGTTAGCGAAACATTATTTTTTGTTTGGTCTGATACGTGTAAAATTTTGAAAGCGAAAGTTAAGACATTACGCCATGAGTCAATGCTGTTGGCACTCACGCAATTTGAAATCACTTCTGTGAGTGCCTCAGCCACGGCAGTTCTGGCCCCACGTGGGATGCGTTTAATAATTGGGTTTGATTGCTTGAGTTGCCCGAGGAGAGACTGTAATGGGATGGAATGATTACATGGTGGTGATACAGAATTTGTGCTGATGGAAGGGGAAGAATGAATTCGTACCTGATGTGCACGGGACTGATGTATGTGTAAACCTCTTAGTGTTGTGAAAGTTCTTTGACAAACACAACACTGCATGAGGGTTTGATAAAGCTCTTGAAATAGTCTAATCTAAAATTATTCTAAAACAATCTAAAATAATTAAAAAGATGTCACGATAAAAAAAAATTCTCCATAGGTATGGGGTCCATTAGGTCCATAGGTCTCAAAGGTCAAGGTCGCTGCTGTTCATCATCGAGATATTATGTAGGTACTATGTTCAACTTCTTATTTTTCTGCTGCGTAAACTAGAAATTGCATATGATATTGTGTGACAGATTCCATCAATAATTGTTTCTCTCTGATCACGACTTAGAAAAAATTGTGTTTGTAGAAGTTCTTGATTTTTACATTCCTTTTCTAGCGGTGCACGAAGTTAAATAGCTGAATGAAGTTCTTATTTCTTCTATGTAATGCTGCAAACGAAATTTTGTAGGTCGGCCAAATTGAGTGCGAGGTTATTTTTCGTTCAAATCAACTCGGATATGGGAAATTTTGGTATCAGTATATTCAGAAAAATATCCTTAAATAATTATTTCGAAAAAATAACTTTTTCACGACCATATATTCAATATAGAAATTATTTATTTATTTAAAAATTTTATTATTTATTTATTTTTATTTTTTATTTTTATTTTTACAAACCCTTTAATTTGATATGGGTATCAAATTAAAGGGTTTGTTGAGAGTAACAATAAAAGCTTTTTCAAAAAGTTTTTTACTATTAATTTATTTGTACCAATTTTTGGAAAATCAAATTTTTGAATAAGTAACTTTGTTGTTTTCTAGGACATCAATCATCGTCCCTAAGAAATATCACTTATTACTTTGGAAAGCAATTTTAATTAAAGTTGCTGCCTTACACACCCACGTACATTGTCACATTTCTTGTGGCAGTTTTATGACCCCTGCGGGATATAACCGACACGCGTAACCGTACCTCAGAGTAATAATGAGTACATTAATTTATCACCTGAAAACCTGGAGTGTAAACTTTACTCTGGAGATTATCATAGAGATGATGCTTGTAGCTTTTCTTTGCTTTACAGCGATAGCAGCAATAGTTGAAAATTCCAATTCTTATGCAAAGAATTAAAAAATTGTGAGTGTGAGATTCTTATGTGTACCTACCTACACTATACAGGCACATAAAGACACAAAATAACGTCAACACTATTGGGTCTTTATTGTTATTTGAGGATATGCACTACCTGATCAAGATCGAGCAACTTTTATTATTTCTGTGGAGATACCACCATCTTGTACTTCGTTTTGAAGCCAGAAAAATCCACAAATAACTGGAAATAGTTTGCACTTCCGCGTCGTGGGCACTCTAAGAAAAATCAAAAGTTGTGCTTTCAATGTTAGACAACATTTTGTATCCGTCTGAACTTTTATCCAGCGAATAAAGTCTAATTTCAAAACAAAACGCCATTTCTAAGAACACTTACGTTAGGCGTAGTTTTCTTGAAATTAGCAAACGTCCAAATTAACGCTGAATACATTATTTGCAACTTGTAATTATTTTATAGATATAATAATAATATATAATAATATAGAAATATATAAAATTCGATTCTTAAATTCATTCTTTACAAAAGATATTTATAAAAGTCTTGATGACTCAAATACTGAATTAATACTAGGTATATGAATTATATGCACAGCACATGTATATAGATGAATATAAAAATCCTTACATTAATAGTCGAATCGCATGGAGTCCAGTGCATTATTCCGTAACTAATTGGAATTCCAATTAATTGATCATTCATGCTTGTTAGACGATTGACGGACATTCAGACCATCATATTTGACACCTCTTTTTCCATAGAGGTTTAATAAATAAGCAAGACAATGTCAAAACAAACAGTACCAAAAAAGCCCCGTAGTGACCTCGGCAACCCTTGTGCTATGTATACACTATATAGGGTAGATTACGACATGACTCGACAATATTTACACGACCTTGTCTATCTAGTCCACTTTCCTTTTAGTATGGCGGTCTAATGTTCCTTTTAACCTTTTGAAAATCGGACATAAATAGAATATTTTATATTCTACTAGCTTTTGCCCGCGGCTTCGCCCGCGTGAATTTTCCACGGGAACAGTGCTTTTTCCCGGGATGAAAGGTACCCTATGTCCTTCTCAGTACTTCTAACTATGTGTATACGAAATTTCAGGAAGATTGGTTCAGGAGATAAAACGTGAAGTGGTAACAAATAAATAAACAAACTCACTTTCGCATTTATAATATTAGTTAGGATTAGGATAGTAAGGATAAGTATCTTACTCGTTTTATATTTATATTTTTTTCCTGAGTATATAGACTTAGTTTATATTAAAATACCCCTTAAGAGCCCGCACTAGGCCAATGACAACTAAGATTTTCCCCCGCTACCCGCTACCCAGTTCGCCCGCACGCATCCAATCCGCGTTCTAAATAAATGCTCGCGGGGTCGCGGGCGGCGCGGCGGCTCAGAGGTGGATGGTTAAAGCATGCGGGCAATTATACGTATTATTTTTTTAAAAGCTTTATAAAAAGATTTTAAAAAAAGTAAGTAACATAATCCCTGCCTTATCTTTAGAGTAATTTATACAAAAATTCTCAATCTTTTTTTTAATGTATTGCTTGAATAATAGCAGTTTAAAGTGTTAATTATAGGTGATTTGGAGGCAACTTCGCAATTTTTTTCTATCGAGAAAATTTTATGCAATCGTGTTTTTGAGTAACATAATCCCTCGTGCTAGTCCTGAAGTTTGCTATATCTTAATTTTACATTCAGTTTTACATAAATGTAGATATTACAGACGATCATGTGAAGCAATCTAGCCTAGTACGGGCCCTTAATAAGATTTTCTCAAATATCTTCAACGTCTATTTTACTCTACTGAAGAATTATTACTTATGCAGATTATAAGTCTTCTCAAGTTTTTCTTTAATAATGTTAAGTTGTGCTTAATTTTACTTTCATCTTAATTTCTGTTAGTAACTAGGTATAAGGTATAATTTAATTTATAATAAGTTATTAAACTCAGTATTAAAATTTTATTCAATTTGAACTATCAACTAACATTTAAGAAGAAAACCAAACAAAGGATAGAAATTAAAACGAAAATAGGTAGGTACCTAAGTAAGTAGGTAGTATACCTGTAAAGTTTAGTTTTATTTCAGTTCCTTTTTAGTAATAAGTCCACATTTTTGTATCGAGAAAGTTTCCACAGAGACAAAAGAAACAATAGAAGCGGAACAAAGATCCCTGGGAGAAAAGGTCGGGATATCTTTCTGGAGAGCGGTGAAGTGTCGCGAATTGGGGCGATAAGAAACGCATCCTTTGACTCTGGCGTTGAAAATCTAAAGTTTTTCCTGCTAGTTTTCAGGCGAAATAGCCCGGAACGGTTGTATTTTCAATGATGTACCTACTTTTAAATAATAACTTGGGTCTTGGATGTTTATAGGTATTTATTTTAAAAATAGTATTGATGAATTACGAGTAGTGTAACACAAGTTTTGAGCTTACTATGTGGCTGTCAATCTGGTATAGATACAAGATTGAGCTAGCCACATAGTAAGCTCAAAACTAATAATACCTATAGGTATTATAGACAGACAGATATTTTGACTTACTTTATGGTCGTTGGCACTTACGACATTGTGTTCATTATAAGCTAAGTAAAAACTCGTATGATTTGATTGTCTAAACGACTTAAGCGCCAATCACCATAAGGTACCTTTTCCCGTGGATTGACACATTTAATTTGCAAAATCAAAACAATAATATTCACATTCAACAGTATAACTTACAAGTTTTTTTATGCGTTAAATTCAATGATTTGGTTTTATCGTGAACTAGCTTTTGCTCGCGGCTTCGCCTACATGAATTTCCACGTGATCGGTGCCTTTTCCCGGAAAGAAAAGTACTTTGACATACACCTAGGGTACTTTGAATAGTACTTTCACTTCCAACTTCCTTCCTGAAAGTAATCTATACATATAATAAAACAGTAAAAATATTTTGTCTGTACATTTAATATTTTTGACTGAAATGGATAGAGGGAGACCTAAAAAGAACAATAGAAAGCAAAAAAAATTTTTTGGAATTTCTTGTCTGTCTGTCTGTCTGTCTGTATGTATGTACGCGTTTCACGCAAAAACTACTGGACGGATTTGAATGAAACTTTTTTTGTTGTATAGCTATTAAGCCTGGGCAACATATAGGCTATAATTTATTTTGAAAACTGGAACACCTGATGAAGAACCATAACGGAACAGCTAAACTATAAGTAATATGGAAATGGTGCCTTAACAAAAATCGTTCAACCTGATGAGCATTTTCTGCCGACGTATAAAAATTGAAGATCTGGAACATCTGATGAAAAGCTCCAAGAGACCAGCTACACTATAACATATATGGAAATGGCGCCTTAGCAAAAATCGTTCAACCTGATAAGCATTTTCTGCTGACGTATAAAAATTGAAGATCTGGAACATCTGATGAAAAGCTCCAAGAGAGATTTTTCATCTAAGCGAAACTCACGCGGGCGAAGCCGCGGGCGACAGCTAGTTTACTAATATGATGATGTATTGTTTCAGGTAAAATATAAGATCTCTAAGTACAAACTGCAGTTTGAAAAAAGTAAATTTAATGTAAGTAGTAGAAAGTAGGTAAGTATAAAAGATCGCGTTTTCTACTCTATATAGGGCAATGTTTATACTTTTTGTGTGACTAACCTAAGTAGTCTTGTGTATTGCTTTGCTTGTATGCAGACATTATTGCTGGAAGAACCACACGTTTGCTATGATATGAATATTATATGACCTGTGACCACAGAATAAGGAATCATAAGCTAAATAGAAGTAGCATAGGCAGCGAATCCAAATTTAGTACCCAGGTCACTCAAAATTTGGCAGAGGCACAGTATAACTATATGGATGGCAACACGGTCGGGCGAATATGGTTAACTTTTTTAAAACGTCCAGTTTAATGAAGTCCCTTTAGCTACGTCCAAGCCACAAGACAACATCGTAAAGAATATCCTAAATCGCGCAATCAGAGTTTTAAAGATTGGAAGCATATATTCTTCAGAGCCGACAGAATACCCAGCCTTCCGTAAATTGTCCCATTCTGCCCACGCTCGATCGTAATCTGTTCAGCCAAATATAATAGTAATACAGTAGCTATGCTATAACACCCGAAAACGCGAGCCGTGCAAATTTCCTGTCTGCTAAATGGGCGCGCCTTAATTCATGACCTCGACGCCGACCGCCGAGCGCGTGACATAATGAAAATTGCGTTTGCCGTAGCCATTTCACTATGAACCGATAGAAATTGCTCAAATGGTTAAATGCTTAATAGCAGTCAATCAGTAAGTTGAGTAATTTAGGCGGTAGACTTACGCCTTCAAAGGCGAAGGTTCGGATCACACGCAGGTTAAATGTACCTTTGAGTCTGTAAATAAATCTCACCTACCCATGCACTGTAATTGTAATGTCATGCCATCACATAATTATATTTTGAGAAAATGCAGCAGTTGAGTTTGTTGCGCCCCGCCTCTTCTCCATTGGAGAGGCGGTGGTAACCTTAGCTAAATTAAGTTTGACGATTTAAAAGTGCTATATAAACCCATTTGAATAAATGTTTTGACTTTGACATGTTCTTGCTATTGAAGGAAAACATCATGACAAAACGTGTTTTTCTGACTATTCACTCTGAATACTGTTGCTAGATGGTCAAGTCATGTCATTTGCCTTAAACTTGAAAAAAGCTGATACCAATATCATGAGCTCGAAGATAAAGAAGATTAGATTACAGAAATAATCTTATCAGCAATAGTAATATAGACAAATTTATGTTCCGAAACTGGCACGATTTTGACGAGTCGAGTAAAATGCACAGCCGGCTCATCGCTGCTCGGTGTGCAATTTCCTATACAGCACTCTAGTTGATGATGTTTAATCTAGTGTGTGAAACGGAGAAAGCAAATGGCAATACCACTGTCAAGAACATGAAGATAATAAGTACAATTTTGATTTGAGGGTTGTTGGGATCTCTTTACACATAGCTGGGTCAAAGCTAATAGTAGCAACAAGCAAATACAAATAGCCCTTCCGAAATCTTAATTAATCGGCTTCCAGTTCTAAGCCATCCGACGAATAACCTCCTTTACGAATTTTATAGCTATGCGGATTAAAGGATTTTGAATATCTCCACCGAGCAATCCGGACTTCAGAATAAATAACATTCACTTTGTGAATTTATGTCTCTTAAATTGGGTTTTTCAGTGTCCGTTCAAAGATAAAACAAAACATTTAATCTTTTGAAATATGCTTGTAAACTTGCAACATCGTATTATGAAACACTCGTTGAATGTAGGTACATTTAACTACTTAAAATCTTAATAAATTGACAAGAGGAAACTCGAAATGGTCAAACTATTGCATTTTTATACACAGTTAATCATAAAGAGGTTTATGGTAAAAAAAAATAGATCGGAAGATTTTAACTAAAGAACAATGTTCGTTAATAAAAGTGAACATCAAAAACAAAAACCAATCAATTTCCATTACCGTCAATGTAAATTCAAATGCACAATTTGTCCCGAGGCACATTGAATATACTGAGGAAAATGGCGCTACTTTAGAACACAATTTTTCTAATATTCCCATGAACGAATCAGCAGTCGTTGCGAAATGCTAGTAGTTTGTAGCGTGTAATATTTATTATAATTTACTTTCCTAAAAATAACAAAATTTCCCCGTCAAGTTTGTTTTTATTTTAAAGTTATTTTTTTTATTATACTTTCTTAATCTATACATATAATAAAACAGTAAAAATATTTTGTCTGTACATTTAGTATTTTTGACTAAAATGGAAAGAGGGACACTAAAAAGAACAATAGAAAGCAAAAATAATTTTTTGGAATTTCTTGTCTGTCTGTCTGTCTGTCTGTATGTATGTACGCGTTTCACGCAAAAACTACTGGACGGATTAGAATGAAACTTTTTTGTTGTATAGCTATTAAGCCTGGGCAAAATATAGGCTATAATTCATTTTGAAAACTGGAACACCTGATGAAGAACCATAACAGAACAGCTAAACCATAAGAAATATGGAAATGTTGCCTTAACAAAAGCCGTTCAACCTGATGAGCATTTTCTGCTGACGTATAAAAATTGAAGATCTGGAACATCTGATGAAGAACTGCAAGAGACCAGCTACACTATAACATATATGGAAATGGCGCCTTAGCAAAAATCGTTCAACCTGATGAGCATTTTCTGCTGACGTATAAAAATTGAAGATCTGGAACATCCGAACATCTGATGAATAACTCCAAGAGACCAGCTACACTATAACATATATGGAAATGGCGCTTTAGCAAAACTTGATTAATCTGACGAGCATTTTCTGTAGACGTATAAAAATCGAAGATCCGAAACATCTGAAACTGTTTGGAACACAAAAATACTTTTCATCTAAGCGAAACTCACGCGGGCGAAGCCGCGGGCGACAGCTAGTAATTTATATAATGTGAATAAAGATTCTATAGAAATACGAACCAATACATATAAAATATATATATGTCGACACCAAATTATGGGAGACGATTTGAAAAGCTATAAAAAAATTGAGAGCGAAGATACATTGCAACGTTGTGTTGCATCAACTAACATGCAAAGCTTTTGAGAAGCGTTGAAATGTCTTTTCCCAATTTTATCATGCTTATGATGAGCAAGAAAGTCTCATCCGTCTAACGCGTACAATGTGACTTCTCTAACAAGGCCCTTCGTTGACTCAAGCTTGGAACTGCATCGATTTGCAAGACTTGAGCTTCGAGTTGCAAGACTCGAGTTGAACTCGAGCTTACTCCGACTTGTTTCTGACAGTGACTATACTAATCCCAGCATTTCCCAGCGCATCGAGCGAGCCCTACGTACTAGTACGGCAATGCTGCACTTAATCGCATTCAGGCGCAGTTATATGACGATTCATTATAAATTGCCAAGCTATTTTTCAACGATATTTATCTAATACAGCTTCGCAATATCTGTATTACGTATATACGATAACTGTATTATTGAAGATTTGCTACCTACTTGTACCGGTTGTTTTTTACTCAGATTCACGTCATGCGTCACACGTTTAATGTAAATAAAATCGAGAAAATTTAATCTACAAAATACTGAGCTGGAAAAAAATCTTTTTCTCGGATATTCTAGCCGTAATCGTGTAGATAAGTATAGTTAAACATTAGATCTCAGAATACAGAACAAATTAGGTACTTACATCATGCTTAATAATTTTGCTTGAAAAGTTAACTTTTGGTCCATAACTGAGATAGAGCGCCTATACTATAGGGCTATAGTGATATGATAGAGTTTGTTCATTGATCAATCTAAGCAGTCAGATCAAGCGTCGCAAATGGCCATGGATCGACCACAAGCTACAGAGAGACGTTACTCATCAAGTGAAATATTAAGTAATTCCATTGATTATTGAGTCAGAAAGGTCACTATGAAGCAGTTTACTTGGCGAGACAAAGAGTCGCCGACGTGACCCGTATTCCTTGCCAACTATTTGAAAACACCGCATTTATCTTATTTGTGTCTAATTTAAAACATACTCGTAAAAGTGCAGTGTCTTTTTTTATTGAGTGTGCGATGTCAATCGACCTTGGAGATGATTCATCAATTTTTTTCTATAACATAGGATGGCAAACGAGCAAGAGGGTAAATAATGTCATCATCGTGACTCAATGTACTCCGTATCTTTAACTTTCTTATAACCTACCTAATAAACGGTAATTTCTTTATATTAGTAATGGCCTGGCCCTTGATTCCACTAGATAACAAAATAAAAAAAAACATTTATTGTTCTCCATACAATCTTACATGTAGATAACAATCTCAAAACAATAAAATAAGTAGGTAAATAATAGACAATAGTCAGATTGGGGAAACTTGAGATTGATGTAGGCAGGGCCTGTATTACAAACGTAGAATCTATCGTAGTATCTCAATGAGCGATTTTTCTGACAGTTAAATTAAGAAAAAAAAATCAGTATAAAAAGTCTCAACAGATGGCGTTTTATTGAAAGCCGAGTCGTATTAATAATGGCTTTACCTATATTGATTGTGCGCTTTTTATTGTCAGCCAGAGGCAGAAAAACATCACATAACAGTTTGACAGTTGCACAAATAACAATATTGATACTTTTTAAATGTTTTTTATTAGGTTTTATTTTTTTTAATTGCCAATACCGTGCATTTTTGCTTTTTGAATGGTCTCGCCTTTTACTAAGCGCAACCTATGAATTCACCTGGAACTTTTTTTTATTTTTTATTTGTGTCTCGGAAAATCCCTCATTGTCTCAAAAGCCAAAGAGATTGTACTAAATCATAGAGGGGTCAGAGGTCTCTATGTTGGAGTCACACGTTTACTTATATTGTACTAATAGTTATCATATTACATTAAATGCGAATATACTCGTAATATCTAAAAAGTTATGATGTTGAGTTGGATGGCTGGATGGATAACAGGAAATTTGAAATAAAATATCCGTAACTCCAGCCGTTAATTAAAACGTAGGTACTTATTAAAAAATTCCATTTTCAACAACAAATAAAGGCGAAATTAAATTATCCAGCCATACTATACCAATACCAAATTAAATAGCCAGTTTTAATGAAAAAAATGTTGTAATTAATAATTCAGGCATAAAAAGCTACTCAAAACGAAACATTAATGGTTATATAGGACACGTCTCTTAATCAAGTGGGAGGTTTAGGACGAACCCTAAACATTTGCATAATCTTACTTTGTTAACCTAGATTCGTTGGGGTTTCACTCAAAATTGCTATTTATTTTTCTTGCCAAGACTCAATTCCAAACACGATATACTCTATCCCGTAGCCTTCCTGATCTTTGACAAAAATCTCTTGAAAATATACAATAGAAAAAACAATAAGGTAGAATAATATGTGCTGTATTTTAGTGGTACCCCTAGGATCAGCTCCTGTAAAATTTTTAAGCTTAAATGTACCCTATGATTAGAATTCTTGAATCACTAACATTTTTCGTAGTAGGTACGTATATTAATTGAGTAATTTAAAATAGCAATTTTGAGTGGGTTGATAAAATAGGTTAATGACCTTAACATATCTATTGTGTGGTTGATATTGATAGTATATATATATATATATATATATATATATATATATATATATATATATATATATATATATATATATATATATATATATATATATATATATATATATATATATCCATACTAATATTATAAATGCGAAAGTTTGGATGTGAGTTTGTGAGGATGTTTGTTATATATATATATATATTGATAGCATAGTCAGTATCAACCATACAATAGGGAATTGATGGCATAGCGGCACCACATCAGCAATATCGTGAAGTTAACAATAGACGATCGCAAAATATTACAGTAATTTCACGCGTCAAACTATCATAAATCGAGAATTTGAGATACGAACGCAGTCTGGCCAACGGGTGCCGCATCAGCCACCGAAGTGACGCAGCAATGAATGTCACACATAAATTTCCAACAGCTAAAATGCGTCGCCAACGCTAAGTAATGTCCGTGCGAGTTTGTAGGGCTTTGAATTAATTAATTTTGCGGGTTTTATTATTTTTAGGAGAGTCCTTTGGAATAATAAACCTCACTTTTCATAAAACTCATAATGTTGGCTGATTTTTTATTTGCTGTGTTAATTTATTTTTATTTTTCGTTGAAACGACTTATATTTCTGCAAAACATAAAGAAAAAGTTATTTAATGACATCCCTCGTTATATAGTTTGTGCTTATCTATTTTAAGTTGTATAGGGTTTAGTCGATTTCTTCGAATATTTCTTTGAATGTAAAAAAAAATATATACATATAATCAAATGTTGATTTACTTGTAGTGCTGGAAGGAGCCAATATTCTGAAGGAAATGAAGGTTTTTTTTTAATCTTTATTTATTTAAAGAGGGTTTTGTCACTTGCAATACAATTATAAAGGTACAACAATTAACATCTAATAAGTTACATCTAACTTATATTTACAACGATCGGCGTTCCATGCCAAACTTATTTTTTTATGGACAAGACTCAACGGCCCACTCTAAACTCATAATAAGGACCTTATCAATGCTAGGAGAACTATAACTTTATACGTTCAACTCAAAATTACAATAATTAGCTAATATTCATTTCAATTAAAACTGTATAACCCATCAGACCGTTGACAAGCGACGTAATTTATTGATACGTCGACGTAATTTTATTTATTATTAATCCTAGTTGTCAAGGAGCGTTGATTTACATTTGATTAAATGCCACTCAGACGTAGTACCGTATATTGTGATAATCCGAGGCGAAAATGCGCAATATAAGGGAAAATTAAATTTATGTTACCATGCGTATATGTTGTGTGCATATACCTACATTATGTACCTAAACAAAGTATGGATTCGAACGGGAGAAGATCCCGGAGGCGCAGCGAGTCACACTAATTATATAATTAACTTATTATATACGAAATGATACGAATGAAACGATAAAATAACTAATTATATACGAAAGTTTGGATGTGAGTTTGTAAGTAAGTATGTTTGCTTCCAATCACGCAAAATCTACTGGACGGATAAGAGCAAAAATTGTACACGTCTTAGAAAAATACCGGGAATAGCACATAGGATATTACATATATTCTGCGATTGTATACTTTTTATGTTAAATTGTGGAAGGAGAAAGAGGAGGCCTTTGCCCAGCAGTGGACTTATATACCTTTGAGCTATATATACATATATGTATATATAACTTATGATTATATATATATTCTTATATATAATTAATATATATTTTCTTCAACCGTATACCGCAACCGTGACTTAAATAGCATAGTAGTTTTCTTTTATTATATTTTGTAATACGAAGTTGTTCTTCAACTATAATATTAATAGGCGGAGTTTTGTTATTAGCATAGCTTTAATGTAATTGTACTCAATACATAGTCGTTATTTAGCTGTAAGACCCCCAAAAAACTAAATAAATAAATAAATAAATATATATATATAACTCAAAGGTGACTGACTTACTGACTGACTGACATAGTGATCTATCAACGCACAGCCCAAACCACTGGACAGATCGGGTTGAAATTTTGCATGCAGATACATGTTATGACGTAGGCATTCGCTAAGAAAGGATTCACGCGAGCGAAGCCGCGGGCGCCAGCTAGTCTATACATATAATAAAACAGTAAAAATATTTTGTCTGTACATTTAGTATTTTTGACTGAAATGGATAGACACTTAAAAAGAATAATAGAAAGCAAAATTTTTTTTGGAATTTCTTGTCTGTATGTACGCGTTTCACGTAAAAACTACTGGACGGATTTGAATGAAACTTTTTTTGTTGTATAGCTATTAAGCCTGGGTAACATATAGGCTATAATTGATTTTGAAAACTGGAACACCTGATGAACAACCATAACAGAATAGCTAAACTATAAGAAATATGGAAATGGTACCTTTGCAAAAGTAAGTCAATCTGACGAGCATTTTCTGTCGACGTATAAAAATCGAAGATCAGAATCATCTGATGAAGAATTCCAAGAGACTATCTACAGTATTACATATATGGAAATGGCGCCTCAGCAAAAGTCGTTCAACCTGATGAGCATTTTTTGCTGACATATAAATAGACAGGACACGGTATAGGACAAATAAGGACTCGGAAGGAGTGGTACACGGGAAATCGTAGATAACGAGCAGACGAAGATTGTTTATTGAATGAAATATCACTTTTGATTAATTTTAACTACGAGTACCTAATATATTCCCGCGGGACACGGGATAACCAAATGGCTGAAATTTTGAGTACTGGAGTTTAGGTTAGGTACTATAGTTTGGAACTCTCTCAGCCGAAAGACGTCCACTGCTGGACAAAGGCCTCCCCCAAGGATTTCCATAACGACCGGTCCTGCGCTACCCGCATCCATGCGCATCCCGAGTTTGGAACACAAAAAGATTTTTCATCTAAGCGAAACTCAAAACGGGCGAAGCCGCGGGCAACAGCTAGTTAGGATATAAAAAAGTATTTTTATAAAATAATTTCCTACGAGAGCGAAGCAACTAGTAAAATGTAGAGATAAAATAATCTTTGCAAGAATAAACTAATATATTTTATGAAATGAAAATCCTGCGAACGATGCGCAGAAATCTATAACTAGCTTCCGATTTATTCCAGCCTTTAGGTAAATGCTTCCACTTAACTCGATCGCGTACTAACTACTATCAAATACTCCGAAGTTAGGTGGCATTTTATCCGGCTCAACCGACAATTTTCTATTTTTACTCTTTGTCGTCTGTAATTGAATATCTCTCGGAAAACTGGTTTTGGTTTTGGTACCACTTAATTCTGTTTATTTATGAACAAAGTCGGAATTAGTACCGATGTTCTATAGTTAACAAAAAGAGATCGCTAACTGACTTATTTAATGACACAACAACACAAAGCCGAAACCTCCGAATGTAGAAACTTGACATTTTTATAAGAGAGGTTCTTTAAATACCGTAAACTGCAAAATGAATTTTAGAAATTCCACCTATATAGGTGATGAATTAATTACAAACGAAATTCACGTGAGCAACGCAGAGGGCAAAAGCTAGTATAACATATTATATTTTGACTTTGTCATAATTTCTAGTAAAATATATGTAAAATTAAAGGTAAATAGAGTTTTTTAATCAGATATTTTTAGCTAAAAATGTACGGTTTATTACAATATTAAATAGGTAAGTCTAATTAATGCACTGTATTTTATAATATTACATCTTTTTATTATATCTGGTGACTTCTCGCAACAATGCAAGCAATAAAAGTCAGAATTAGTTATCCAATAATAAATAAATTATAATAAAATACAATAGCAACTAAATTAATTATAATTTCGCCAGGTTTGAAAGCCTCTACGTTTTTCTAAATGAGTGAAAACGTTATAGAGGAATAGCCTGTAATATAATCCGCTTTTCCTTCAAGCGATTTAATTAAACATTTCCATAAGACTGTTCTCAGCAAAATGTGAGTTTTTTTCATACTTTTGATTTATAATAACTTGGATTATAGCAGGTATTGTAGTTTATGGCGTTTGAGCACCTATCTCTACCGTTGAGTTACTAGTAGGTACGCACATTTAATAGATAAATTAACCACATTTAACTTTTATCTTCTGTTTCCAGTATTTTTTTCTCACCGAGAAGCAACATTTCCCCTTGAATCACAGACTTGTCTGATAAAGGAATATTTATGTAAATTCACGCAGCTCCTATATAAAATGGCTGGCTATTCCATGCGGCTACGCGCGCCGCTAAGTCCTTTACAATACCCCTGTTATTCATATCTTTGTATAATTTATTTTATATCAATTCCACATCTTTGCGATCTATCAATAGAATTTATTTACTCGATCGAGAGATTTTATTTTGAGTTCCTTCTTACGTTTCAATGGCAAATTAAAATACAAATGTATATCGAAGTATCAAGTGAACCCAATCTCGATTGAGTTGAAGCGTCATTTTCCATATAATTTTTTTATGTTATTTTTTTACCCTAGCTGAAATTTTAGCTTAATTTGAAAGGAAAGCTGCGAGCAACAAGGACTAACTAAAAACGATTATGTAATAATTGGCATTAAACGATTTGTAAATGTGTAAATCAAATCAATCAAAGCCCAAAATAGACCCAAAAGAGAAAATTACTTATAACTTAACTACGCAGAGACGAAACCACTGAAAGTAGAACTTGATGTTTTGCAAATAGATTCTTTCAGCGTGATATAATTAGCACTTTTTACTTTGAGTTACTTTTAGTTAGGTATTTTTATTGAATAAATAGTAAACCGCAAAAAAAATTTAAGCGCTAAGAAATATTTGTGGTAACATGTGAAGAAAAAATTACCCGTGGTACCACCGGTTGTTCAGATGTACCATAAGCAATAAAAATATTAATTTGGATGGTACCACCGAATGGTAAAAATTGCACAATGGTGGTACCACAAGGAGAATCGCGAGAAATTTTGAAAATTCTATCCCTAAATTACTGAAATACGAAATTCATGCATGTGAAGCTGAAGGCAAAGACTGTTAATAAAATACGTAGGTTTTTGATAGTCGCACATAGAAAACGGCAATTATTGAGCAAAACAAGCAGTATATTGAGGTGGCACATGGCAGGGACAGCTCAGCGCCTTTCGCGCCGGTGGCGATCAGGGAAACATAATACGCCAAATCAACCCCTTGAGACGTGATCAGAAATTTTATTACATTGCTGGCTATATAAGAGTATTTCTGTACACAGGTAACCATTCTCGCTTGCCTATCTGATTTAAAACCACAAATCCTTTTGCCATTTTGGACTATATTTATGTACAGACAGACATCTCCTATAGATGACATATGTTGTATAGTGACGTCTTTGGAAAAAAATCAGCAGTGGAGTTTGTTGCGCCGCCTCTTCTCCACTTGCACTTCGGAGGCGGTAGTAACCTTAGCTTTAAGTAATTTTATGACGTCAACTAACTAAAAAACAAGAATATGACGATTTAAAAGTGCTAGTTTTAAGCCTATTAAAATAAAAACAATTGACTTTCACTTCGACTAGTATACTTTGTGTTTGTTGTTTTTTAGTTTTGAAAAGCACATACAGATACTGTATATATAACGACTTTATCACTTGCGACAAAGCCAACAGTCGAAGGACAGGTACAGAACAGTTCATAATGTCTGGAAAAACCTAAATTCTAATCGACAAATCAAAACCTTTCATTTTGTTGCTTCAATTTATTACACTACAGAAATTATCCTAACTTCCTAACTAATATTATAAACGCGAAAAGTTAGTTTGTTTATTAATTTATTTGTTTGTTACCTCTTCACGCTCTAACTACTGATTCTTGAAATGTTGCATACACACACATAGTTAGAAGTACAGAGAGGGACATCACCTGCTTCCGGTGAAGGAAAACACGTGAGGAAACCTGCACATTGGTTGACTGTTTAGTTTACTAGTGTGTTAACGGCTACTGCCACTAGATGGCAGTAGTCGTAAAAGTCATGGCAGATGCCTTTAGGCGACTTGGATAAAAACTGACACCAGTGTTAGTAATAATATACTCGATAAGAAGAAGAAGAAGAATATAACTAAGTAATTTTACAAATACATATAAATGGAAAAACAAGTCACGCAGTCACTGTTATCCAGAATAAGTTTTATACTACATGTAACATAATGCCAAACAGTGAAGAAAAAAAGTGCCGAGGGCATATTAGGTCACGTATTCATTCCAATTTTCCCTTCTAAATTAAATTTTTCATCTCCGTTTTATTGTGATTGCGAAGTGACATGCGGATGCTAAATTAAATAATTAAAATTATGAGTGCTTACTGTTTACGAGTGCGATATTTCGTTCACAGCTGTAGGTGTAATAACGATGAGACGTCTGAATTTGGCTTTTGTTGGTATTCAATCTACTTGCTGTTTGCGTAGACATTACTTTTCAATGGTAAATTTTTCTAGTTATTGATGTTGTGTCCCACAGATAGGCAAAGACTTCCATTTTATATTTTTACCATTATTACAGGTGGAAATGGTCATTTTATTGAACATTTTAGTTGTTGACTATAACTGTTAACAATACCATTCTATCAAAAAACTGATAGAATGGTATTTTTTGTATAGTCAACATCTCAACAGAGCCAAGAATCTTGAGACACTTGGCTCTGTCTACCCTGTAAGGGGTAAAACGTGATATATATAGTCAAAATGACAACGTTTTGAAAACAATGTATTTAAAACGGTCTCGGTCCGTCACCAAAATGGAGAAGACGGGTTGATGTGTCTTATAAAATTTCAATTTCGAATCAAATTCTATTGTTTGTGTGTAGTGTATTGTAACATGTCTCCTCTCCTTTCCGCTTCCGGCAATTAACAATCACTCCAACAATTAAATATTTATAATTTACGTAGAGACTGATAAAAGCTCCTCATTAGCTAAAAGCCATTTAAAGTACAATAATAATTTGGCATAATGGATCATGTTCCTGATGCAAGTTTTCCATTACCACCAAACTATATAACATTTGTCGTAACCCTAAGCAAACTATGTGTAGCAAGATACAGCAAAGTTTCGGGTAGGGTTAAAACTATCCCAGAGTTTGTGTCACTCCACAGTAGTGAAAATTAACCAAGTGCTAACTGACCGAGTTGACAGTTAGCTACAATTCGCCAAGTTTGAACAGACGTTTGCGCTTAGTATACACTAATATGGAATGCTGTGGCAGACGACTGGTAGAAATAACCCTTCGTTCAATAGCAGGGTTAACTTAATTAATGCTATTCAAATATAATAACTTAGCATCGATCCTACTATTGTTTAGGGCGATACTTTTGAATTGACTATCGATAGGTCGCTGATAGAGTTTTGAAATAATAATGATTTCACATAATCATTTTATGGTCTATTGCGATTACACTGTGGTATGTACTTATGCGGTGGTGGCCGAGTGGTAGGTCCCAGGTTCGAATCCTGCCCGTGCTACATGAGTTTGTATACCAATCTAACTCATGTACCAATGTTAGTTTTCATCGACCACCACTTGTTTCCAATGAAGGAAAACATCGTGAGGAAACCTGCATTCTGGATGATGATTATCAGCTAGGATGTGAAATGGAGAAGGCAATGGCAAATCACTCCATTAAAATGACCAAAAGAGTCGTTGTGTGGGTTTCATTAAAAAAAAATCCTTCAACACGCGCCTCCCGCCGCCGCGATCCCCGCTTGTCTTAAAGCTTATCCTATGTACCTCCCTATATAGTCGGTAATTATTACCAAAGCAATAACACGCCCTTAATAAATCATCTCGACAGGTATTAAGCTAAGTCGAAACACTCCTTATTTGTCAATTACGTATTTAAATAAACAGACAGTTATTTATGCCGAAACGCCAACTCATTCATAATGATTTTCGCTTTTAAAAGACACTGGATTTATTACGTTGAAGTGTAATTGAAAAGTACTGAAGTATAATTTAAAGTGTATTTTCTCGTAGGTAAAAACCAATCAAGCAATTGTAATATTCGCACAAAGATATTCAATATACTAACAATACGAACTTGGTACCTAGTCAGAGTCTTTTTAATTAAAGATTTTTCTTGAATAGTGAGTAAATAGTTTTGGAAATTAGAATAATGTACTTAAATGATGTACAAATTAATGAAATTCATGTAAAAATATAGTTTACTGTATTACTGATAAATGGTACCAATAAACGCTTCCATATTTAGTTTGTAGAGATACTTACTTAGAAAGTAATAAGGCAGAAAATCCTTCGAGATAATCCCTAGCATTGAGAATGGGTACGACGAGTGGGACGAAAATCAATGTTGGTTTTAAGATTTCCCTAGCATATCTACATACCTACGTACTTTTAAATAAAATAGACCTATTTTGCTAGGCTCGATAACGATTTATTCTTCGTACAGCCCGAAACCAGAATTGTATTCTCACTCCGTCCCAAATTATTATTACTTTCAAAGTATAGTCAACAAAAAGTTCTCGAGTGGCGACCACGAACCGGAAAACGTAGTGTTGGCAGGCCTCCCACTCGGTGGACCGACGACCTGGTGAAGGTCGCGGGATGCGCATGGATGCGGGCAGCACAGGACCGGTCGTTGTGGAAATCCTTGGGGGAGGCCTTTGTCCAGCAGTGGACGTCTTTTGGCTGAGAGAGAGATAGTCAACAAAAAATAAAGTATTTGAGATTTTTTTTAAGAAATTTTTTGTAATAAAACGCGTGTATAAAATTAAATTGTTTAATTTCGTTGTGTAAGAAACCGACGACAGTTACGAAGTTACTTTGCGAGGCACAAGTTATCAACTAATGGACGGCACTCGCTAAGCACTAACTTGTTGACTTAAACTTCTAGCGACAGTTCTGACCGATTCTTACGCCCAAAAAGATTAAGTAAACATCAAACTTTACAAACTTTGTGATAAAATGTTTGACTGAATATTTTGTAAGCTCCCCGGCCATCCAATTTGTGAAGCGCGTCTCTAAGATAAGACGCAAATCTTAATAATATAATAAATTCCAAATAAAGTTAGGAATCATTGCTCCTACGCAAAATCTAATGAACAATTTGATCTTATTTTGGTATTTGGTTGCACTGGCCACTAACAATCATTAGATGATTAATGAGCAAATAGTGTTATATATTCAAATATTTTTGCACGGGCTACTAACAATGCTTAGATATTAGCAATATATTTTCTGATATCATTTTGTTCCCGTGACTTATTAAGTTTCCCGCCTTTATAGTGAGACATTTCATTTGCCGATAAGAATTATTATTTTTCGAAATATTAGTTAAATACTGTGAAATACATAAATTTTCCAAAACGAAAAAGTATCAAACTGCCAAATACATCAAATTTCCGAAACGAAAAAGTAATCTTATCACAATACTACACCCTGACGACTCTATTAATATTTCTTTGTTCGCTAAATATATTTCCGGTTGACTCAACTGATAACTAATGCTGGTAATTCATTTTGGGCTCCAAAATTAGCCGAAGTGAAGGATGTGCCACGTTTCGTGCCGCCAACTCGACTCCGAATAAATGAATGTGGTTCCGAATGGAAACCAATAAACGCTGTGTGCTTTAACTTTAACATTATTTTGTTTTTATTCGTTTCAAATGCCCACAGTACATTTTTGGTAACGAATACTAACGAATGAAAGCTTTGACGTCGTAAATGTGATTATAAAAACTGAATACTACGACGATATAAATTAATACGGAATAATAGTAGCCTGAAATACAGACTTTTTTATAATATATGGGTTTGCTCTCGACCACAATCTTGCCCGAGGACAGAGATGAGGTCTACGGCGTAGCTAGCTTACCCAAAAGCAGCCTATTCACTTTACCAGTCTCCCACATGCTGATTGTGTAAACGGTTCATTGCTTTTTAAATATTACGTTTCACTATGTAACAAAATTGTGCTTATATATAATTTTTGTAATTTTGTTACTTTTGTGGGAGAAATAAACGTTTATTTAAAAAAAATCACTGCATGCATAGTAGTGCTAGGCAGCTATGGAGTAGTATGGCAAGTGACATAACAAAATTAAAAAAATTAACATACTATGCCGACCCCATTGGCAAAGAAGATGTAGTGGGCTAGTCAAGAATGATATGGCAAAACTAATCTATACATATAATAAGAGAGTAAAAATTTTGTCTGTACATTTAGTATTTTTGACGGAAATGGATAGAGGGACACTTAAAAAGAATAATAGAAAACAAAAAAAAAATTTTTGGAATTTTTTGTCTGTCTGTCTGTATGTATGTACTCGTTTCACGCAAAAACTACTGGATGGATTTGAATGAAACTTTATTTTGTTGTATAGCTATTAAGCCTGGGCAACATACAGGCTATAATTGATTTTGAAAACTGGAACACCTGATGAAGAACCTTAACAGAACAGCTGAACTATAAGAAATATTGAAATGGTACCTTCGCAAAAGTTTATCAATCTGACGAGCATTTTCTGTTGACGTATAAAAATCGAAGATCAGGATCATCTGAAGAAGAATTCCAAGAGACCAGCTACACTATTACATATATGGAAATGGGGCCTTAGCAAAAGTCGTTCAACCTGATGAGCATTTTCTACTGACGTATAAATAAACAGGACACGGGATAGGACAAGAGGGACTAGGGTGGGAGTGGTGGTACACGGGAAATTGTAGATAACGAGCAGACGAAGATCGTTTATTGAATGAAATATCACTTTTGATTCATTTTAACACCGCGACTGTACTACGAGTACCTAATAATATATTCCCGCGGGACACGGGATATCCAAATGGCTGAAATTTTAAGTACTGGAGTTTAGGTTACTACAGTTTGGAACACAAAATGATTTTTCATCAGCAGTACTTCAACAGCTAGTAGTACCTATATTTTTCAATAACCATAGCCCTGATTAATTGCCTTTTTTTGTTACAGTTCGGTCGCAAGATGAAGAGGCCGAAGCTTCACTAGATATTATGGCCAGATCGACGCCCTATGAGGTCGGAGAAACGAAGGCTATCTTTTGCAAATTGATAAACTTAGAGGTAAGCAACAGCAAGATAGAGTATGTGGTCAGGGTAAGGGTCAGTTCTATTACACCACAGTGTGTAATAGAACTGACCCTTGATTACTAATAGGGGACCGGACTAAATTTTTTATGCTTCTTTGAAATATCTTACAGTAATAGAATCATCCGTAAAAGAATCACCTTCATAACCAAAGTATTTCCGAAGCATAAACAATTGACATTTCAAGCGATGTTTGGACAATACCAAAACACCCCTAACTAAACGTACATTCATATGACGTCACGCGTAGAAAATGGACTTTTCCTAAAAGTTTGAACTCTAATAAATTAGCTCTGGAGAAGAAACTCGTGCTGAAAAATCGCAAAATGTGTTTAATTATACATAGTATATCATAAAATTACATATTCTTAACAATTCTCATATCTTGTCCGGTCCCCTATTGCAAACGTATACTATGTCGTGCCTCAGTTGCTTCTCAAAAGCCAAACAAATCGCATAAAGCATAGAAATCTTTTTTTTTTTTTATTAATATGGGTTTGCTCTTGACAACAATCTTGCCCGAGGACAGAGATGAACCAGAGATGATGATGATGATGAATGAGTTTGATGATGATGATGATCTTACTGAGATCTTGTCGCTTTAGTTCAATATTTTCTTTGGCTCTTGAAACACAATTAAGACACTACATTTACGTTTGTAATTAGTAGAATTATACGGCTATATAGCAATTATAACAAATATTAATAATCCCAAAATTCCCACGGAAGCGAAGCCGCAAGGCACAGCTAGTTTTTTGATATAAGTGGTAACTTTTATTTTTTAAATTCAAACAAATAAACAAACGTGAAAACAAAAAGCGTTTAGGGCGAAGGGTTGTTTGTTAATCCGTTCCTTTCCGGGTAAATAAAAAAATAAAATGTCTCTTTTTTTAGGGTTCCGAAGTAAACAAGGAACCCTTATAGTTTCGTCATGTCTGTCCGTCCGTCCGTCCGTCTGTCTGCGGCTAATCTCAGAGACTACTAGTACTAGAAAACTGTAATTTGGTAGAGATATACATATTTATTACGCGGAGCGAACTGTAGAATAAAATTAGGAAAAATATTTTTTTTTAGGGGGCCTCCCCTACACCTAAAGTGGGGATGATTTTTTTTTCTCTCGATTATACCATCGTGTGGGGTATCATTTGATAGGTCTTTTAAAAATATTATGAGTGTCTGAAGAACATTTTTTATGTTATTAACATGTGTCCGCATTTCTACAGGATAGGTACCTTCGGAACCCTACTTTTTTCAATACCAATTATTTATATTTCAGGATGGAGATTGGCTCAATCCGTCAGGTGATGTGGTGGGAACACGTAACGCCAAAAACAAGAGAATCTTTGTAGAAAAGAAAAAAGAGGAGACTGGTCTATTGATGCCCCTTATTATCAATAAGATGGAAATCAATGACAGTGGCAACTGGACGTGCAGGTCGGGTGACCTCGCGGAAACCATCCATATCTTAGTTGGAAGTAAGTTGGATCACAGATAATACTATATTTGTTGACTAGCCGCGCCCCGGGGCTTCGCTCCTATGAGAATTTGGGGATAAAAAGTACCCTATGTGCTATTCCCGGTATTTTTCTACCCGTATGCTAAATTTCATCGAAATCCGTCCAGTAGATTTTACGTGATTGAGTAACAAACATCCTCACAAACTCACATCCAAACTGTCACGAAGCGAGAGCAATGCACCTCGAGCTCGCGCTCGGGTGCAATAAGTATGAAGTAGGATGGATAAAACACGCCTACGCTAGTACGGCCCCGTTTGCGTAAACCGGCAAGCCACATACCGCTATCGCACCTGGCAGAAGGGGAAAACCCATGAAAACCTGGCTTGATGTTGTCAAGGAGGATATGGTCCAGGTCAAGCGTGCCAATGGTCTCACAACTAAGGATGCCGAAGAACGTGCGAAGTGGAGAAGAAAAAGTAGGAAAGCGGACCCTGGGCTCCGACGCGTAAGCTGAGATGCAACCGGGAAAGCGCTCAGATCAGAGAGAGTAGTTGGATACTCAATAAGGATACTTCTTTGCGAATCGAGTATAAATAAAAGATTCTTACCTAAGCGTCTAGAAATCCTATAGGTATGTTCATTTTATTTTTCACCGACAACGTAAGCAATATATGATATTTTTCCAGGAAAAGTCGTAATGAAGTCGAGAGAAACTCAGTATGGGAATGAAGGCAAGACCGCACGGCTCGACTGCGAACCAGACGGCTACCCCGAACCAGTCGTCCAGTGGTACAAAGACCGACAACCTATTGAAGGTAGCTCTTATTATTAACTTATTACTAGCTGTCCCCCAAGACTCCACTCCCGGGGGAATTTCGAGAAAAAAATAGGATGCTCTGTTTTCCCAGGCTTTACCACCAATCATGTTTCAAGTTTTAGACCTTACCACACTGTGTTTACAATTAATACTCGTGACTACAAAATTTTATGAAAATTCGTCCAATACTCTACTCGTCCATTTTTCATTTTATATTATTGTTACTCAATCGAGTAACACTAAATAATGAATCCGAATGTGAACGTCTATTTCTCTCGAACGACCACATCCCTGAACGGCCATTTCGTTCGATCATCTATCCATCTATTCCCACAACAATTTCAGGTTTGTAATCTAACTAAAAGAAATAATAAAGATCGACAAATAACGTTCTCAAAACTGTATTAATTTATTGGTAGGTAGTACAGTGGGCCACATAGAAAAGTATACCACCTTGAAACACGACCCACTATAAAAGTGGTATATTTTTCTATGTGGCCCACTGTACACAACAACGTATCACTCACTACAGTCACAGATTACTAAAAAAAACTATATGAAAAAACTCATGTGCTACAGCGGTCGGATCGGATGACGCCTGAACTCCATAGCTATGGTATCAGTATCAGTCCCTTAAATATTCCGAGAGTCGCGCACACACACCAACTTCAGCCATGAACTTGGTGTGTGTGCGCGACTCTCGGATTATATTCATATTCATATAATACTACAAACAAAACACAGTTCGAAAAGAAGGACTTGCACATTGACAAAGACACAAAGATATTTTTGTTTTTCAGAGCCCAGCAAAAAGTACGTCGTCCATACAAAAGGTCGCAACCGCCAGCTGGAGATAAGGAATGTGAACCACATGGACACGGGCGAGTACGTGTGTAAAGTGACCCAGAAAACCCTCTCCCACTACACCGACAAGACTATTACTTTCATCGTTAACCGTAAGTGGCCCTAAGATTAATATTATTTATAGAAGGAACAAAGTTTATCAGCCTAAAATGCACCTTACCTAAATTACATAAAATTCAAACAAGTTCGCTTAATAGGTAAAGAAAGATACAGAAGGTGGAGACTTTCTTTATTTATTAGTCTTCTAAAGCAAGTAACATTCAGCTTTTATAATAATAGGAGATTTTTATTAATTCTAGGTAATTTCACATGATTATTTTTTTATATTCTGTTCTTTAGGAGATGTAGCTTAAGAAGTCTCTTTTATTTTTCTACGAAACTTGCCCCAACTATATACTTAATAAGTATTTTAATGTAGTTTCACAAATGGCTTAGTTTATAAATGAATCACTTCTAACTATAGTACCTAGCTAATAGTTAGAAGTTCTCCAGCTGTACTGGCTATTATTCCTTAGTATTATTGGGATAATACTGCTTTATCTGGGTTATTCCTGTAAACAAAATCCCGAACATCCATCCATCGTCACGAACTTTCTCGTTCATGATATTAGTAAGACAACACTGATTGATTGTGTTATCAGGGAATTTATCATTTCAGACTCGCCAGTGATAGTAGACCCGGAAACGCAAGAGGAAAACACGGCGTCCACTGAAGAAGTATTCACGCTGTTGGATAGAGTGTGAGTTTAAATTTTGTGTCTAATTTTTATTTAGAAAAAACCCATTTACAACAGTCAGATATTTATCTGTTTGTTTTTTCAGATTTATCTTTCTTAATAATAATTTCTTAATAATTCATAACAACTTGTATCATTTGTGTTGATTACTTACATCAATGGCTCGATGACCCAGAGAGGATTTTGGCATCCAATACCAGAAATTTCCACTTTTTTCAGTTTTGCGCCACATCCTGCCAGCCAACTCTTTGGAGGGCTTCCGAGTTTCTTAGGAATTCATCCCTCCAGCGGTATCTAGGCCAGCTGACAGGTCGTTTCCCGCTTTGTCGTCCCTAACGTATATGCTCTTTTTGCTGCGCGATCCTCTCCTATCCTCTCATTGTGTTGGTTAATTTTTTTTTTATACATCGTTTAGTTACGAATGTTCTTCTTATCGAGTGTGTTATTACTAACACTGGTGTCAGATTTTATTCAAGTCGCCTTAAGGCATCTGACATGACTTTTACGAATGATTTATTTTTTAAGAATGTTCTAGAAGCCTAGGATTTATTAACTAAATGTTAAAAAAATCGAGAAAAAAATTAAAGCCTCTTATGCAAATTAGGCATAATGGTAAACTAAATGCATTGTTATAGTTAAAAACTAACGGGTCCATTTGCTACAATTGTGTATATTCCTGTAAAAATGACCCGGCAGCAGCGCGGGCATTTATCTAAATAAATAAAACTTTTAATTTACCGTATAGGATTTGTGTATCTAACTAGCACAGTCAAAGCAAAGTCAACAAGCATTTACTTCGAAACTGTTTTGCAACTGTTTCACTAGATACCTATACGTCGTCGTTTAGACCAAGGAAGATAAACATAAATCTCTATTGAAATGTGTACATTAAGACAACACGATGCTGGCGCAGATTTTAACAAATATTTTTCGCATTTTGTAAACTATAAAGTTTTTATGCTTGTGACGGATACTAATTTTATGTTTAACCACAGAATTAATATTAGTACTACGTACAGAAAGGAAACTCCCTGCCCCTCCCGCAATATGGCACCCCCCCGCTCCTTCCGCACTTCTCCCCCGTTCTTGTGTAACTATGGGACGTTCGACTATGAAAACGCACACATTGACGTGTTACTGACGTGTTCACGGATATACAGTTTCATTTGTAGTAGTAGTAGGCATATTTGACGCGCCGTATCTATGAAGCGCCCGCCCTGTGGTTTAACTTAAGAATCGGTTAATTTATGTCGTTTAATTAGTATTTTAATAATATTAATAGAATAGGCAACACAAGTTAGGACCGTTGCGTTATAATGGAAGCCAAATAGAAGAGGCTTATGGAACTACTTGACGACATAATACTGTCGTCAAAGTAACTTCCACAGAGCGCATATTGCGACAGTTTATTAATCCATTAATGGAAATTGATTTTCAAGGTACATGGCTTACAAAATTCCGCTATTTTATTCAGAATTCTGTAGCGTTGATAAAGTGAAGACTGAAGACTTAAGAAGATAACTTTAGCATTAAAACGTTGCATGAAATATATTGACACATATATCAAGCTATTTTAAAGCATTTTCAAAATTCTGTTCACTCATTATAGAACCAACGTAATACCTATACGGTATAGGTTAAAAATAGTCAGGTCGATGATGAATTTTATTTACTTTTATTTTTCTTTGATCTGAATAAAGCATTGTTAAAATGTAAATTATTTTTAATTTTTATTCTTGTTTTGTAACTGCTATCATAGGCAATTCATTATACGCTCTGCTTCACGTCCCAAACCAATGTTATTTGTTCATAAAAAAATATATCTTTTCAGAAAAAATCTAACCTGCAATGCGGTTGCGTATCCACTGCCAGACTTTAAATGGAATAAGCATAGAAACGGCTATGACTATGAAGAGATCAAAGATGATACAGTAAGTACTGTGAGGTATTATAATCTGTATATATAAAACGAGTTTTTGGCCGCGGCTTCGTTCGCGTTAATCCTTTCAAGGCGGATGCTTAGGTCATAACATCTACCTGCATGCCAAATGCCAAATTTCAGCCCGATCTGTCCAGTGGTTTGGGCTGTGCGTTGATAGATCACTATGTCAGTCAGTCAGCCAGTCAGTCAGTCACCTTTGAGTTATAGATATATATATATTTATATAGATATGTCAGGTTGTAAGCACCGACTTGCTTCAGTTTCTACGAAATGGTTTTCTACAGGTAGATGTTATGACGTAGGCTTTCGCTAAGAAAGGATTAACGCGAGCGAAGCCGCGGGCGCCAGCTAGTCAATAATAAATCTAAATTAATAAAAAGTACAGACTTCATATAAACAGGGAAGCTGTGTAGTAAAACAGAAAGTCTTATCAGAAATCATTTGTATCTATGTATGCTAATAACCTGACTTTTTAACTTTTATATTTCTTTAAAGAAGCGGGGTGGCCGATTTGTAGGGCCCGCCTGTGCCTGTGAAGGTCCCAGGTTCGAATCCTGCCCGTGCTACATGATTTTGTAAACTAATCTGACTCATGTACCCTACCTATGTTAGTTTTCATCGACCACCACTTGCTTCCGGTGAAGGAAAACATCGTGAGGAAACCTGTTTGATGATTACCAGCGAGTGTGTGAAATGGAGATGGCAATGGCAAACCACTCCATTAAAATTGCCAAGAGAGTCGTTGTGTGTGTTTCATTCCATTCGTATAATGACCGCGACCCTCAGTCATGAGGAAATACGACTAAAGAGAAGAGAGTATGCTAAAAATAATGATCTGCAATAAATAAATAAATATATTCTAAGGATCCTGTAGATAATTTTAGTATTATTACCTAAAACTAATATTCGTAAAGTAAGATACATTTTATATGAAGATCAAAGAACTTAAAGCTCTGATCGTGTAACAGAGTACAAATGTTTATAGACTGTGGCAAACACGAAGTTTAATGAATCATAGGAGCTTCAAGGGAAAGCTCAATCGAACGCCTTAATTACTTATATTTGCTTCAGTCAAGTTTATCGCAGAATTCTGAGCAAATTCATTAGCATTCCATTTTTGTTGAAGAGAGTTTAAATTAATTTCTAATAGATATTTAATCTTATTTTGCCCTCTGTATTTTAGATAAGGGTGTGCGTATGCGTACTTTTATGTGTGTGTTAAAAATTTAAGCTAATTAAATTACAAATAAGTATTATAAATGCGTAAGTTTGGATGTGAGTTTGTGAGTGTGATTGTTATTCAATCACGTAAAATCTACTATACGGATTTTGATGAAATTTGGTACACATGTAGAAAATTGCCGAAAATACCACATAGGATATTTTTTATACCGAAATTCCTATGGAAGCCAAGACCCAGGGTGCAATAAAACTAAGCTGACTAAAAAATCCTAACTAAATTAACCTATTGTGCCATACGTTGTATTTGTGCAATAAAGGTTAAATAAATAAATAAACAAATAAATATTATAAATGCGAAAGTATGTTTGTTTGTTACCTCTTCACGCTTTGTCTACTGAACTAATCTTCCTGAAATTTTGCATACACATAGATAGAAGTACTAAGAAGGACATAGGGTACTTTTCATCCCGGAAAAAGCACTATTCCTGTGGGAAATTCACGCGGGCGAAGCCACGGGCAAAAGCTAGTAGATTATATTCCGAAGAAGAACTAAGCGCCAACTCGTTTGGCTACTATTATATAAAGTGGTTTTTTTTATAATTTCCAGGTATTGAATTCCGATGATGGCTTGAGCTCAGTGCTTCAACTAAGAGTCTTCAACGAGTCATACCTCGGCCAATACAAGTGCACAGCGAGTAACCCACACGGGCACAAGTTTATCATATTTGACGTCCGACAGGGGAACAAACCTAACCCACCAGATTTGGTAAGCACTTGAATAATGAAACAATATTTTCAACACACTTGCTCGTAAAATGGGTCTTATTATATCGAATTTAGGCCTATAATGCAATATATTACGAAGGTATTACGAATATATTACGGAGGTGTTTGGAAATGAAAAATTACCTTACTTTTCTGTCATGCGCTATACAAAAGATAGAAAACTAATGCGTGTTATGAATTCCACAAAGCATTCTTAATTTAGCCGCATAATACACATAAGATCAACATTTTTTCTCCTAACACAGGCTCTTTGATGTCTAAAAGGAGGCCCCATCTATTATAAGTAAAACTGTAGGTACATTGTTACTGAAATAAATACATTTTTTTTTTCAATCCCTTATAATTATCATGTAACATGTATTGCAACTGCTAGAGCTGTTAACTTTCCAGTAAAGTGTTAAACAACACATTACCGCTAAAACAAAATATGTTTATCTATTTGTATATCTTTAATAAAATTTGTCAGAAATGAAACATAATTATTAGTGTTCTAATTCATCATTATCATCTATTTTAACGTCCCCACCCACTGTGCCCTAGGCACTGGCCTTCATTATGGATGGATAAGGATGATGGACCATGACGCGGACAATGCTGATTGGTGGATTTTATTAACTACATTTTCGGTCACCCATCCCATGATCGACCATTACGACAGTTGTCGCAGACCGAGCGCGCGAACCACTGCCCTACTAAGCTACTATAAGGGTGGATTCGACTAAACTTATATTTATACGCGAATAGCTATACAAGGTAAATAAATATTCCTCGATTATTATCTCGAGTAAACCAATAGTCGTTTTTCCGTTTTGGAATAACATACGCGTGTAGCAGAATGAACGACGAACAAAATACGAATGAATATAATACCCGGCTAATAGACGTTGTACTATAATGCAATGATGTAAAGGCTTAGGTCCTAGCAACTGTCTTTTGTCGTATTATTTTATGTCAATGACCGCAGACAGACAGAACATATGACGCGCAGACGCCATTTTTATTCTAGGATTACTCTGCTATTCCATGCATGTCGGTGGTATTTATAAGGAACTTTCCCGAATAGGCTCTCTATTCTTAGAATTGCAGATGGTAAAATGTAAAATTCATTTACTCTCGGATAACTGACGATTTATTCTAAGAATAAAATTTACTCTTGTCTTGTTAAGTAGTTTGGTCGAATCCACCCTAGTGTAATTGTTGAAAGTTCTTGTCAGAGAGTGCGTAGACCTTCAAAATCTATGGTCCTACGATTGCTTTCTTTGTCTTAATCCTGACTAATATTATAAATGCGAACGTGAGTTTGTTTGTTACTTCTTCACCCTTTATCTACTGAACCAATCTTCCTGAAATTTCGTATACACATAATTATAAGTATTTAGATGGACATAGGGTACTTTTCGCCCCAGGAAAAAGCCCTGTTTCCGCGGAAAATGCTCGCGGGCAAAGCCACGGACAAAAGCTAGTCAAACTAAGTAAGTAGTAGCTAATAATGGAATTATGATTGTTGCCAGTTCTCCGTGGTGGGCAGTAACTCATCCTCGATTGCGTTCAACCTTACCTGCTCCTCGTGCGTGCTCGGCCGCCCTGACGAAGGGTACAGCAACCCGCAGAACCTCTCGGTCACTGGTAACTCAATTGTTCATTTATTGACCAACAGCTGTTTTGTTAGTAACGAGTTGCACAGTAAGAACCTAACATTGTTGAAATATTTTTGAAAAATCTGTCCGGAAACATTAATATTTTGTGGCCAGAAGTCATCATTACCATAAACAAAAATCTCCACATTGACCTGAAAAAAAATCAGTTTTTCTCTTTTCTTCACGGCTTTTACTGGTGTCATCATTTTAAAGGAAGCGCCTGGCTCTTAAAATCGAAAAAGTTAAACTTCCTTCTCATGAATATTTCGTCTCCAAATTCAAGTAACTAATCTTTTCAAAAAATTAATGGAAGTGACGTCATTATTCTATGGTTGCAGGGTACAAAATTCAGTTGACGCTCAAACCTAAGGAAGCGACGCCGGACAATTGGGACGAAGCACTCACATACTCCTTCGATATAGAAGATGTTGAGGGTAAGCATTTTTACACGTTTTATAAACATTTTGGTATACAAAAGAAGCCATTCGGTTTTAATTACTAAAAATTAAACCATCTTTTAAAAATATGTGTCCAAATTTCTTTCAGTTGGCTAATCTAGTTTTATCACCTAGTTATTACAGCTGTGTTTTTTAAATTCCCATCGCTTCCTTTGAATTCATGACCTGACTGATAGCAGTAGGACTTCATAGAAAGCATAACCTCTAGATAAGTATTTTAAATTCAAAATTAGACAAAATCGGTGATCGAATTCCTCCTCCTTCTAATCTTAGTCAAAAATCCAAAGACAAATTACCTATTGATCGAAGTAAATTTATATATTTCTTGCTTATAGATACCATATTTACGGCAACAAACCTGACTTCAAGCAGTGTATTCCACGCGCGAGCTTGCTCGGTGAACGAGGCGGGCGAATCTGAGTGGTTCGACCTAGAAGGAAATGCTGAAACTAGTCTGGGAATAACCCTAAGCCCCTTCCCAATACTATACATTGCTGCTTACTTGATTATTTTATATTAATGAGAAAGCTCAATGTTTGTTTGCATTCCAATATTTGTATCACTTGTCTCAGTATAAGCGATATAAATTGATATTGCATTTAAAGTTTCTTGTTACCATCCGTGTGACCGGATGGCTTGAAAGAGATATTTTATTTGGCACATTTGTTGATGTCATGGGATTTTTTTTATGTTTTAAAATAAGTATCTTGTATATAAATTGTCGTGTTTGTATATTTATGTATAAGGATTGTTTTGCCTTGTTCTTGCGAAAGATTTTAAAGATACCTTGGCGACATAGCAACAGCGACGAAACGGCAAGGCGCAGGATTATGGCAAGGTGTAGCTTGATTTCGAATTAAATATGGTATTTTAATCTCATTTCTTTAACTTCGCTCACGTTTTGTGAAATTATAGTGTGACAGAATTTGTCCATGTTTCTATTTCAACAGGCTTTTTGAAATCATATGTCCAATAATACTAGGGATGAGACCCAGTAGCTATTATTCCCATAGTATTTGAATTACAAATTAAAAAAAATAAAAAAAACATTCTGATGACAATTTTCTTTCGTATTTATATTTTACATCGATCTAAAGCTACAATTAAATCGACCTTTACTGAGGTTCACCTCATGCCAAAGAATATTTGAAACACAAGAAAATTAGAAATGACTTCTAAACGACCAAATATGGTGACATATTTGGTCGTTTAGAAGTAATATTAATTCCTGTTAAATTTTGATCTCCTTTGATTGACGGCTGTTTTCAATATTAATTACTAGTTGTTAGACTAATTAAATCTAATGCAAGATTTCACATAAATTAAGTTACGTTATGAAATAAAAGATACCAACAGAAGTACTAAGGATAAAGTTAATACGAGACGTAGTACTTTCTTGTAGCAGTGAATTATATCACGACCATAGATGTAAAAATAAGAAAAAAAATTTTTTTCAACTTTATGATCCCGACTATACCATTCTGCGCCGAGCCAGTAACGCCAGCAAAGCTAATACCAAGAATATGTAAATACCTAATATGTTTAGAAGCACCAAATGCCTTTTCATTAACCTTTGGCTTAAAATTATAACATTTACAATTGTTATTCCCATGTAAAATCACACACTTCGTGTTTAGATAGAAAATTTGAAAATAATACAGAATATACAGTTTAGATATTAGTACCTATTCATTTTGATTTCCTGATATGTACCAAAGGCCATAATATAATGAGTAGGTGTTGTTCAATTGTATGTGATAGTATAGATAAGAGGGAAGACCTGAAGTTAAGAGCTAACTTGAGTAAGTCTGAATACCTATATATGTGAAAAAAATAATCAACTTCACTAATATCAAACATCATTTCAATTAAAACTATTGTAGGTATGAATAGATACATAACATTAGATATCTGTATGTATTTTCCCCATAAATCCATATCTACCACAGATTTAGATTAGGCTAGATACCGCAAGTTTGTACGATAGTATGAAAACCGAGCGTGCCATTATTTTCTACCTACGATGACGTCACGCCAGTCATTTTAGTGATGGGCTCAACAAAAACGTGAATGAAGGCTAACTGAGTAGCAAACGCGTGATTGTTTGTCCATTGAACATACGCAGGCACGCTTGGACATACTGCTTGCGGCATCTAGAGTATATCAAAATCTGTGATATCTACATTCACTATCTACTTTTCCTTATGTTTAAGTTGCTGAGTTTCATTTGTAATTTATTTTTGGGTTGTTAGTTGTAGTTATTTTGGTAGTTAAACTTCTATTAAATAAAAATACAGAAACGTACTGTAAATCTGATACTGTAACTCCACGAGTAGTGGTAGATAGTCTGACCTTCTAATTTGAATAAAAAAAAACAGCCTTAAAAACTGCATAAGCATCTAAAATTTCCTATTTTATTTGATGTCCAGACTTACCATTAAATTTTTTTTTTATTTTTTTTTTTATTTATTTATTTACATCTCTTATATCTATCATTACAGGAATTACCTAATGCGATAGTATAAGCCACTATCTGTATGAGATTACATACAATGCCATCTTCTTAAATTCATTTAAAGAGCAACAGAATAGGTCCAACTCGTTAGCCATACTGTTTAACGTGCGCAGCGCTCGCGTCAGAGGCGCCTCGTTGACCAGGTTGGTCTTGCCGTGCGGCAATGCAAATATTAATGTGGCTATAGATCTATTATAATACTGTTAATAATATTATAATAGAATTATGGTTGTGAGAAACATTCCTTATATCACCGAATTAACGTGAACCAACAGTGGAGGCGTCTTTTGGAAGTATTTTGCGTCCATTTTTATTATACGTGTTAATTAATCTATTATATTAAAAATTATGGAAGAACATTTCAAATAATTTTGATTTTTATGAAATGTTCGGGCACTACATGATATGAGCATTTGAGCATTTCTACGATTAGACCACTACCAACATACGAGTTTGTGTAAATTTTTATGCAAGCTGTTTTGGTAAAAATTAAATATTTCGTTGCCTTATTTAAAAAATTATATAAAAATTCAACTAATTAATCCTTTAACGAACAAGAGATCGCATTCGGAAGTGCTCCTATTGTAAAACAATTGTTGTCTAAAACGCATTGAACAAAGGATTAATAAGTTATTTGCTACGATAGCGTAAGTGTACCTATTTATTTATATACCTAATAACTAAATCGAAATGAAATCATCATATTTCATACTTTTAACATTAAGTTATTCTACTATGTCCTCCGTTCTGTTTGTCTGAACGCGATAACTCAAAAACTGCCTCACAGATTTTCATGCGATTTTCACAGATGGGCAGAGTGACTCATGCGGAAGCTTTAGGTGTATAGTGTAATTGACGCAGACGAAGCTGCGGGTAAAGCGAGTTATGTATAAATTAAAACTATGACAATATTCGTGCAGGTGACATTGTAAAAGAATTTTATTTGTAACTTCTTCAAATGTAATATTAAGATTTATGTTTGTTCTCTAAGGGTGCAACCACACTGCTCTTACGTCAACGGACTAAGCACCCTAATTCCTCATCGATCAGTGTGGTTGCACCCTAACTGTGTGATTCTAAGAATTAGATTTTAACAATGATAGTCAATGAGTTGTATCTAACCGTCAATTTTCTTTACAATTATTTACCCAGTCTTCTTGGCAGTCTTTACATTAATCAGTAAGACTGATTTTTTTACTTAGACAACGTTTAGTTGTACTGTAAAACTGGTGAGTGTGTCGTTTTTAGCTTTAGAAGCTTGCATCATTGATATATTATATAAATATGACATGTATTATATTGATAGAAATATAACATTATGTTTTACAGTTAGTGCCTATAAATAGGACGCCTGGATATGCCTTTGACTGTCAAAAATTGTGTGAGCTTATTTGTTGATATTATTTTTTTGATACGAGTTTATTATTTATTTAAAAATATTTTTAGGAATTTAATTGGCAAGGCTGCATTTAGACAGTGTCCAGTATATTTAGGCATTGACTGTACGTACATTTATGAGCTAAATCGAATGGGGCTTGTATGTATATGTATGAATTATATATCCTAGTTTTGGTACGTACTTGTTTAAGTTATAAAATTCAGGCAAAACACCGTTTAATCAGGCACAAAGTGTTCAAACTCGGAGTTGTCAAATTCATAAAAAATACGTTGCCTATTCATACACTGATTGTTACGTATGTTACTCACACCGATGTTTTATGGGTCTAATAAAAATATTTATAAAATTGATACTTCTGTTTGTATGTTCATGTTCAACCTTTAGTACATTGCTCCAACGTGTAGCATCGCATTGCATCCAATGTACACTCTACATAGATTTGCAAGTTAGTCTCAGCGCAGTAGTGGTCAGCAAACAACCGGAAAATACATGATGAAATATTTAAACATTGTAATAAGATAAAAGAAAATGAAAACGTACGTCTCAAAATGTTTTATTTAGGTACTCAAATCAAATCATTTTATTATGGAAACACAGGTTACAAAGGACTTTATAATAAACTTACTCTCACATTGATTATTTAAGGAGAAAGGGATTTCCCTTTCTTCTTAAATAATCAAAATGAAATCAAATTCAAATTATGAAGGAAGGAAGAATGAAATTTTTCGTTAAATCAATAAATTAATTTCTAATAACAAAAAAAAATATCCTGTCTTTTATTTACAAAAGTTTAACAAATTTACACCAATCTCATAAAAAATACACAGGCAACAACCAAAATCAGAATTCCTCCAGCAAAAAATATACCGTAAAAGGTACCATCGCCTATTGAAACTCCCTTACTGTCTTCTTCAGTCTCCACTTCTGCTTCTGTTGATGTTTCCTCAGTAGTCGTCAGTTCGTCTTGGTCTCTAGTTGACACCGAATGTGGAACGGACCATGGGGAATACCCGAGGTCATTTCTGGTACGAAACCTTACCCAGTATTTGGTATCAGAATCTAGTTTCAGCAGTTTATAAAATCCTGTGAAAGGAAAAACTATTTATAGTAAGTTACGTATATGAGGTGATAGTTAACATTCTTATGGATCTTGATCATTTTTTTGTAGACGTATGATCCAAATATATCTTTGCTATTTATTTGTTACTGGACTTGTTTTCTAGGGAATTTCGGGAAATCCTCTCTAAGTGCTTCCCTACACTCCCTAAGGAACCTACATGCCAAATTTCAGCTTCCTACGCCCATTAGTTTGGGCTGTGCGTTGTCTGTCAGTCACTCAGTCAGTAACGGAAGAATTTTAAATTACTGATGATAAATCTCAGAACGATACAATAATCATTTTTAAATCTGAAAGATTAGATTACAAGCAATCTAATCGTCTAATAGTCTATTCATTTCAGATTATTTCGCGGCAAAATTGTTTATCATGCTTTTTTGTATCTGTATTATGCCTATGTATGAGTAGGTACATTAAAAAACACTACCCAATTTTGCCAAATTTTCCATACATTGAAATCTAGAATGAATATACTATAAGGTATGCAAGCTCATTAGGCACGAGTAGGATTCAAACCTTAGGACATTTCGACCACATGTGCTCTTCCACTCTACCGCCGCTTCAAACACTTCTAATTAATACTTTTCTCCTTTTCTTTTATCTTTTTCTTTTCTCCTTTTTTTATTTTTTTATGCTTTTCTTTTTTTTTACTTTTTTTTGCGATTTTGATGCGGTTTTGTGTGCGGTAAGAATCTCCTTTTTTGAAATGGTTAATAAAGATTTATGTTACCTACCACCTGCTATTTCTTCAAGATCGACTTGTCGGCTCCCTCTTTTCCATTCAGCCTCTCTGGGTTTTCTATCTGAATCAACACATGGTTTGTATTGCGCTTGTATGACTGAAAAGAAATATAAAATATGATAATTAGGTACGTATATAAGTTTCCGAGACCACGAGGGGAAGGGGTCGTCCAGCAGAGAGATGGGTGAACGATATCCGAAAGCATGTCAGTCTCAACTAAATGAGGAAGGCTAGAGACAGGGAGTCATTGAAGAGTATGGAGGAGGCCTATGTCCGAAGACGGACAAAACAAAAGCCGCATTGATGATGATGATAAAAGTTTTATATTTAACCTTCTTTGTTACCCAAAAAAAGAGTAACTCAAGTCAGGCTATAATGTTTAAATTAAACGCTATTTATTAGTAAAAATAATTAAGTAAGAGTATTACTTATTAGATTAAATTAAAACACGAATGGAATTAAAATACTCCATAGAAGTAGTCTTCCTAATTCTATGAAACGCTCTAATGCCGCTAAACCATCGGTCATCAAATTTAATGTATAAGTTTTTGAACTTACCATCATAAGGTGAGCCGTCGTCATTAAATGTGAAATTGAACATTAATCCATTTCGCCAGCTCTCTGCAACATTAACCTAAAAGCACTTAATTAATTAACGAGCAATATGAAAATACTACAAAGGATTATCCAAGATTTTTCTTAACAATCTGATATGTCGAATTTACACCAAAACGGGATTTTAAGTTACAAGTAATAAATATTAGTGTGTACTAGCAGTTGCTCGAGCCGACAAAAGCATCTTAAGTGTTTGCACCTTCGAGCAACAAAGACCGTGCGAGGAGTCCGTGTTTCTCTATGGTTTGCACAGAATTCATAGAAAATTTCACCTTCGCTTGCTTGATTTTTGATAAAAGTATCACTTGTTTGATCTCGGGCTTAGAGCAACAAGGACTTCCGCGCGCGGTCCGTTAGGAGTCCGTGTTGCTCTACGATCTCGGGTCTTCAACTCTATCTATTCCAAATTTCATCAAAATAGCTGTTTAAATCTAATTGTCGTTTCATTACTCGATGACGTCATCACTGTACAGGCAGGTATTTAGGGCACTACAATTACTAAGTACATCATTAATATCTCTCGGTTCACTAATTGGATTGGAATCGACAGCTGTCGGACCCCGGCCTGAGGTAGGGTCATTGTTAAATCAATAGTTCCTACTACGTCATCGGAAGGGTCTACCTGGTTTAATTGCGTGTACTATATACTTGGTTTATACCTTTTAGGAAGTAAGTATAGTTCATTTTATCAATTGCTTTATCAAGTAAAAGCGCCCTGCCGCGGCTTCATTCGGGAGGTACATAAATAAATTGTAGCCTATGTCACTCAGGTGCTAATGTAATGTAAGGTAATGTAGCTTGCTATTGGTGAAAGAATTTTTGAAATCGGTTCAGCAGTTCCGAAGATTACCACCTACAAACAAACTTACAAACACTTCCTTTTTGTAACATTAGTGTGAAATGGGATTGTGTGATGTGAAGTGTATGATAGCGTTAAGTGTGATTAAAATACAAGAGGTAGTCCACTTAGAGCACTAATCCGAACAGCACAAACGCGAACAGCACAAGGCCTTGTCCACGAACAGCACAATTTAATATTTTGGCATGTGCTATAATACCGAAATACTTACTTAACAAATAACATACGAACATAAGTATTGTATTGGTTCTACTAAAAGGGACCACAAACCACCTGGATGACTGGCTGACAACCACCGTGCGTTTCAAAAGACACTTCTTGCCACGTACGACCAAACTGTGGAATTAGCTTCCTGCGGCGGTGTTCCCGAAACGATACGACATTGGAACCTTCAAAAAACGAGCCTACGTTTTTTTTAAAGGCCGGCAACACTCCTGCGATACCCCTGGCGTTGTGGTTGTCCATGGGCAGCGGTGATTACTTACCATCAGGTGACCCGCTTGCTCGTTTGCCGCCCTAAGTTATAAAAAAAAGGGACTAAAAGCTATTAACATTTCATTTATGAACGCTTCTTTTATCACTACTATTATGATCATGTTTAATTATAGTTAAAATTATATGTTGTTCTGAATAAAACATTGCTATGTTACCTCTATAGGTGCTTCAGGTTTGTCTAGTTTGGCCAAAATGAAATCTTTAAGAGACTCTCCAAAGTCATTGGTGGCTTTGCAAGTGAATTTCTGGCCAAAACTAAGGGAATCTGCGACCAACGTTAGCCTGGCTATGTTCTCGTCTTCCAGTAGCCTTATTTGCTTTGCGGGGTATTCGAATAACGTACTATCTCCAACGTCGTGGAACCACCTGTACGATGGTTTTGGGTAAGCACTGGCTGAACAGTCGATATTTACGCTGAAAATAATATTGTACCAGAATTAGTTTATTGGAAAGTTATTAATCTATACATACAGGGTGTTTTTTAAATCATTGGCATCCTTTCTACTGGTGAAAGTACTCATGAACATGAGCAACTTTTTGTATGGGACCGACTCAATCCGATGGAAAAAAAATCTGCTGTTCCATACTATTTTCCAATACCTACTCACCCGAAATGTATGGAACAGCTGATTTTTTTTTCCATCGGATTGAGTCGGTCCCATACAAAAAGTTGCTCATGTTCACGAGTACTTTCACCAGTAGAAAGGATGCCAATGATTTAAAAAACATCCTGTATAATAAGACAGTAAAAATATTTTGTCTGTACTTTTGTATTTTTGACTGAAATGGATAGAGGGACACTTAAAAAGAATAATAGAAAGCAAAAAAAAATTTTTTTTGTCTGTCTGTCTGTATGTATGATCACGCTAATCTCCGAAAGTACTGAACAGATTTGAATTAAACTTTTTTTCTTGTATAGCTATTAAGCCTGGCCAACATTTAGGCTATAATTTATTTTAAAAACTGGAACACCTGATGAAGAACCTTAACAGAACAGCTAAACTATAAGAAATATGGAAATGGTGCCTTAACAAAAGTCGTTCAACCTGATGACCATTTTCTGATGATGTATAAAAATTTATGATCTGAAACATCTGATGAAGAACTGCAAGAGACCAGCTACACTATAACATATATGGAAATGACGCCTTATTAAAAGTCGTTCAACCTGATGAGCATTTTCTGCTGACGTATAAAAATTGACAGTAACCGGGAACGCTTGCGAGCTTGTTTTTTGGACGCCCAAACTTATTTTGGATCGCTAAGCCCAGATAGTAAGTTGCAAGAGAATTTCTGGCCAAAACTAAGGGAATCTGCAACCTGCTAGTAAGTAAGAAGTTTCTCGACACATATATAAGTAAATGGCACATTAATACTTTTGAGCTGCAATATTGAAGACACATGGTCTGTTTTATTTTGTGCCCGTATTATTTAATGAAACTCACCTCTCATTATAATTAGCGAATATGAACTCCGGTTCGCCGGCGCCATCGAAAACAGGACCGTCTGTAACCAGGAAACGTCCAATAAAGTAATTACTCCATCAGCTCACACCATGTGATACTGTTTATTGTAAGCACAGACATCGAAATACAACTATTGTACATTATATCTCGATGAGCACATAGAAAGAATTTTGGACATACTTCTTCATATTCTTATTACTTAAACTTTGTTACCAAAATTTCTACGCCTAAATAACTTGCGGTTACAGCTGAATGCACAGATATATGATCACCTTTCTACCACTTGTCACGCGATTTTAGTGACGCAGCGGAAACCACTTCCTCAGGCAATCTTTTCCAATATACAGTACATTTTTTTTTCAACATGATCCCAAAAAGCCTAGCGAAGACACAAATCCTAAATAAAAAAAAATAAGAAATGCCTCTTTTAGCATCTTTCTGCTTCGGGTCTACTGAAATAAATTTCTGTACACACAAAGTAGTACCTTTGTACTTAGTATTACTATATTCTAAGTTTCCTTTCTATGTATTCGTTGTGAACTAAAATGAATCCATACTAATATTATAAATGCGAAAGTTTGGATGTGAGTTTGTGAGTTTGTGAATTTGTGAATTTGTGAGTTTGTGAGTTTGTGAGTTTGTGAGGATGTTTGTTACTCAATCACGCAAAATCTACTGGACGGATTTCGATGAAATTTGGTACAGAGGTAGATAATGACCTGGAATAGCACATAGGCTACTTTTTATCCCGGGAAAAAGCACTGTTCCCGTGGGAAATTCACGCGGGCGAAGCCGCGGGCAAAAGCTAGTAATAAATAAATAAAAAAAATAAAAATTCAAATTTAAAAAAAATGACTTGTACTTACGGTTAACCTGCAGTGTGATGTTTATCGAATCGACCAGTGAGCAGTCGTCCACCAACACATTCTCTTGCACCGCGGTGCACTTATATGTACCACTGTCTTCTGGGGTCAGTGACGTCACCGTCAGCAGACTTTCGTAACCGTCGTGGTTGAACTTCTCGAAGATCTTATATTTCGAATTCAGTTTATTATCTGTATGTAAAATAAAAATATAAGGTGTTGTTGTATTAGAAATGGTTATGTAGATGCTTCTGACTTGTAAGAACTTGTGTTATTAGCTTTTTTTATTTAGTTGAATGGCTTCGAGCAACAAGGACTTCCGCGCGCGTCACCGAAGAGTCCGTGTTGCTCTATGTTGAATGGATATTGAATTATAAGGAAACTGTTTCAAGTTTTACTAAAACTTACTAACCACCCCGAAGCTTCGTTCCCATTCGTTCCCATGGGAATTTCGGAATAAAAAGTACCCTATGCGCTATTCTCGGTATTTTTTTAACCATGTACCAAATTTCATCGAAATCCGTCCAGTAGATTTTGCGTGAATGAGTAACAAAAATCCTCACAAACTCACATCCAAACTTTCGCATTACCTAATAATATTTTATTGTAGAGATTTGTAGGAAGTATTAAATTATTTTATAATTAACTAGCTTTTACCTGCGGCTTCGCCCGCGTGAATTTCCCACTGGTACAGTGCTTTTTTCCGGGATGAACGGTACCCTATGTCCTTTTCCGTACTTCTAACTATGTGTATGCAAAATTTCAGGAAGATTGGTAACAAACAAAAACAAACAAACTCACTTTCGCATTTATAAAATTAGTTAGGATACCAATTTTTTTTTAAGACATTGCACTCACCATCCAGTTCTTGTTGGTCCTTTGACCACACCAGATCTGGTTGTGGGTCTCCCCTCGCTTGGCATGATAGTGTAAACGATCTGCCTTCATCTACAAACTCTTCCTTAGGAGTGTCCACAAAACGAGCGGCATCTGGTAAAAGTATTATGTTAAAATCGCTAGAAGCAGTCTTAGTGACGATCAAATACGTAAGCTACACAGTTACTGGTTGTTTTCAGATCAGATGATATGAGTAATCAGAGTATGGCAATAGGTCATTTCAATCCAATCTAAAACCGGGAAGTGTATGAAAAGTACAGGGCCGAGCCGCCACTGTTTGCGGAGTGTGCGCCGGTGGACAAAGGTGCTAAGGCAATAAGGGCGCCGGACCCAAAGCAAAAGGGGCGCCGAATGAACTGCTAGTTATTTTCCTCCCGACCCGTGGGCCAACCACAATAACATTAGTTAGGTATTCGACCATCCTGACACTGGAACCTTCAAAAAACGAGTCTACGTCTTCTTGAAAGGCCGGCAATACTCTTGTACCTGGTTTTACAGTTGTCCATGGGCAGCGGTGATCGCTTACCATCCCGCTTGCTCGTTTGCCGCCCTATATTATAAAAAAAAAACTCTTTTTTTCTTGTCCAGTAAGATTATGAGGCGATTCGTAGGTAATGCACACAGGGGTGTCGGCGCGGCCCTGGACGAAATAAGTAAATATCAAGACGAGATAAAAATAAAAATAAACTAACCAATGACACAGAGCGCGACATCTTTCTTTTCCTTATCTGACTGGCAAGTGTAAATGCCGCTGTCGTCGACCACAGCGTGGGTGAAGGTGAGTAGAAATGGCGAGGTCTTGACGCTAGAGGGCGCTATACGCCGGTGGGAATACAACCTGTTCGTAGTGTCATGTGTGATCACTTCTTCATTAGGATCTAGCCATTCTACCTGTAAAAATAACTATTTTATTTAACGGAGCTACTAATTTTTTATTTTATGTCCCTCATAGTCACAAAACAACGAAAAATTTGACATATGGTATCCAACTTTAGAGGGGTGACGAAGTTCTAGTTGCCTGAAGTTCTTATTTTTTCCGTGGTTTCATATTGATTTATTATTCACTTTAAATTGTACATGATTGCTAACAAGTCAAAATCAAATATTTTTTAAATGTCAAAAACATTAACTTAAAACAGGTTTAAACAGGACTTGTGTCAAATATTATGTAAACTATACCGAGTTTATAAAGTAGTTACTTGTATGATTGTGAAAAGCTGTGGTATTATTTATCAGGAATTAAATTATCATAATGTAATTCAAAAGCAAAGGAAACTATTTACAACTGACCAATAACTACTTTTTAAATAAGTAAAGAAATATTTCATCATTCCCTATTTTCAACTTTGTGCCTTTGTGCTATGACAATTTCCCTACAAGGATTCCTATGCGGCGGTAATAGAGGTGAACTTGCAATGTTTGGGTAAATTGATGTGCTGATGACTGTACGTTAGATTACCTTCTGATTCCTGTTGTTTAATTTGCAGGTGACAGTTAACCGAGATCCAGAGGGCAAGTAGTTCAATCCATCAGGATAAGAGACTGGTACTATTTCCAAAGCGCTCCAATCGGCTCCATAAACTAAAAAGTAAAGATAAATAAATTAGTAAGTACTCTCAGAAGTACGAACTGAAAATAAGTATGCTCTTTTTATAAAAAGGTATTGTTTCGTATAAAAATAAAATTACCTGCTTTGTAGAACATGTAGACGAACACTATCAAATAGAAAAGCCACTTCATCTTTGCAATGTTATTTCTAATTTATTTTTTAGGCTTCAATAAACATTTTCGTATAAAAACACCTGGTATTCGGGACGCCTCTGGAGCGAATGGGACAAATGAGTGAATTTCGCCATTCATTACATGTCCTATTTAATTGCGAGTGAAAATTAACTTAAATTAAAGCTTCGGGACAAGGTCGCAAGGAAATAGCGCATTTGGCACATTAAAATGTCCTCTCATGTCATTTTTGCTAACATATTCCCGATCAATTCAACCTAATCCTATCCTAATCCTAACTAATATTAGAATGAACACATGATTTAGTCTAAGCGATTTGAATTAACGTAAAAACCTTGCAATATTATCCGATTTTTATGACGATAATTTGGTATCATCGAGTTGCCTTGATGAAGCCAGCTTATTAATAGCTACTGGAATGTAAATTAAAACTATTAATATAATTTATAACAAAATTTGTTAATGTTTTATGGAACTTTGCATTTCACATGTAAAATAGGGTTCACTAATGTTTCACCAAAAAACTTTTCACAAACCATCACTTTATAAACTATCACTTAAAAAACTAAACCTTTTAAAAATGTTTCATTTTACAAACACGTTATTTTAAAAACGTTTCATTTTACAAACTCTTTTTTTATAAATGTTTTGCTCTACAAAAGTATTGAGTATAAAACTTTTATTTTATAAAGTTGTATTTCATCAAATAACTCTCTTGACAAAAACATCATTTTACAAACCTACTATAGGTAAATTTTTAATCAAGGTCTGGCAGCTTCTTTGGCCAAAAGTTAAGCAAAACCAATGGCAAAAATAACCTAAACCTAACGTTTTTTCAACCGTCAAAGTCTTTCTGGGTGGTCATAAAAAAAATAACCTAAACCTAACGTTTTTTCAACCCTCAAAGTCTTTCCGGGTGGTCATAAAAAAAAATAACCTAAACCTAACTTCTTCACCGCCCTCAAAGTCTTTCCGGGTGGTTATAAAAAAAATCTGAACCTAACTTCTTTTACGCCCTCAAAGTCTTTCCGGGTGGTCATAAAAATATAACCTAAACCTAACTTCTTTTGCGCCCTCAGTCTTTCTGGGTGGTCATAAAAAAAATAACCTGGGGCCCTATTTTTGAAAGTATGACATACCGCCGAAAACGAATAGACTATTATGTCGCACTCGTCCGACTATGTCACTAAAAACATAAAAGCCGTATTTTTTAAATCACTCGTCTAGCAATGTTGCCAGTGACATGAAAATAATGCGAGAAATAATTTCTGCTCAATTCTACGCAACGAAAACCGAATCGGTTTTCGTAAACCGAACGGAACCGAATCGTAAAAAAAATGTTCGTAAATTTTCAATCAAAGAGAACGTAAGCGTTAAACGGAACGCAAAAATGAAATTCTAATAGACTCCATCTATATCCGTATCCATACGGTTGTCTATACGTAAAAATCGTTCGACTACCAAATCGTACGAAAACGAGTTGTTTAGACAGTGGTCTAAACAACTCGTTTTCGTACGATTTGGTAGTTCAACGAGTGCGTTGCGAATTATTCGACATAGACAATTCAAAAATACGGAATAATTGATATCGAATGAAAAATCATTCGGCTCATGCTTTTTTGGTGAGTCACACTTTCAAAAATAGGGCCCCTGAACCTAACTTCTTTTATGCCCTCAAAGTCTTTCCGGGTGGTCATAAAAAAAATAACCTAAACCTAACTTCTTCTCCGCTCTCCAAGTCTTTCAGGGTGGTCATAAAAAAAATTACCTGAACCTAACTTTTTTCCGCCGTCAAAGTCTTTCCGGGTGGTCATAAAAAATTACCTAAACCTAACTTCTTCTACACCCTCAAAGTCTTTCCGGGTGGTCATAAAAAAAATAACCTAATCTAACTTCTTATCCGCCCTCAAAGTTTTCGGATGGTCATAAAAAAAATAACCTGGACCTAACTTCTTTTCCGCCCTCAAAGTCTTTCCGGGTGGTGGTAAAAAAAATAACCCGAACCCAACTTATAATCTGCCCTCAAGTCTTTCCGGGTGGTCATAAAAAAAATAACCTGAACCCAACTTATTTTCTGCCCTCAAGTTTTTCCGGGTGGTCATTAAAAAAATAACCTGTACCTAACTTACAGCTCAGATCGTTTGGAGACAAACTTTCTTTTTTTTTCATTAAAAAAATAAAAATTGTTTATTTACTCCACAACAAATGGCCTTGGACTACAGTACATAGGTATGTGATATTAATTAAATTTAATACCGTAAAGGACAGTATCGTTGTGGAAATTTGGTGCCCGCGCTAGTAATCAAAGATCCTTTGTTGCTGGTTACCAGGTCCCCCACCCGGTGTGACACAATAAAAGGTATATATGTTGATATCATTTCACAATACTATTTGTGAGTTAATTTACAAGTAAAAGACGAGTAATGACTTCTGTACCTAACCCTACGATGAAAATCTTGGGATCAGTAAGTTTAAACTTGAAACTTCATATTTTCTAGTTTTGGTAAATAATATTTATCAAACGCTGTATTTGCCATAAGATATTTTGTCTAACGTTGTTTTACCAATTGAAAATTTAGTTAAATAATTTGTTTGTAAAATGATAATTTGAAAAAAAAAAACAATATTTGTCTAGTAATTAGTTTGTAAAATGATACATTTTTGAAAGAATGAGTTTGTCAAAGCATATGTTTATCAAATGTATAGTTTTACAAGCGTTGTTTATAAAATGATTGTTTTTTAAATAATAATTTGTAATATGAGGGTGTACCGTAAAATAGACATCAAAAGGTTGGAATAAGTTAGTAGCTAGGGATTCGTTCTTTTTTTACTTCAAAGGTGACATCCTAATAAAAAAAAACACTGCTTCTCGCTGGCATCATAAAACAAGGCAATTAACATACACATTTCTTTAGATTAACATCATTTTGTCGACCTGTTGAATTAATTTAGGTAGGTACACGTTAGTTTGATAATAATCAAAATTTTTAAATTAACTACGTCAAAGTAAAAAATGTGACTCTAGTTTCTGGTATCGTACGAAGGCAAATTATTCCTCTACCGTAACTGGTTACTAAACAGCGGTTACGTATGCGGCCTTTGAGCCTTTTATAGATTTTACTAGCATTTGTCCGCGGCTTCACCTCCGTTAATGATCTACCAAAACCTTCCTCACGATCCATCTCGTCCATCGGTGAAAACCGCATGAAAATCCGTTCAGTAGTTTTTGAATTTATCGCGAAGAGACAGACAGACGCGGTGTAGGACTTTATTTTATATATTTATATATAAATGTAAGGAAGTAAGGATTACCGCTACCATGCAAGTAGTGGAATCTCTCGAATATACGTTGACTAAATTTTGCCCGAGTGAATTTCCCACGGGAACAATGCTTATTCCCGGGATGAAAGGTACCCTATATCCTTTTCAGTACTTCTAACTATGTTTATGCGAAATTTCAGGAAGATTGGTTCAGTAGATAAAGCGTGAAGAGATAACAAACAAACTCACTTTCGCATTTTAATATCAGTTAAAGGATTAAGAAAACTGAACTCAAGTTTTTCCTCTTCTCCATCGGGAGTTAAAAACATAATTTTTATGTATTTATTGGCAGATTATCGAACCCGGAATATATATAGCGGAAGGCAGAGACCCTGGCACTGCGCCAGAGCGTCCTATCAGCTGCCCTTGATTACTATACTTAGTAAAAATAGTTACAGTAATTTAGTGATAACGTAATAAATATTGCGTTATTGCGTGTATGACGCATCTGTCGTGTTGTATGACCGCAAGCTTGTTCAAATAAGAAACTATTGTTTTTATGAATTATTTTTAATTACTACAAAATATAGTGACTTTAACAAGTTTTAGGTACAAGTATTTATTTAATTTGCAAGTTTTTATGCAACATTTTGCAGGCTTTAGACCCGATGACAACACATTATTATGATGACCCTGATGGTATATCTAGTATCGGCTTTAAACGAACTCCTCAACGGTAAACTGCACGGACATGACTTTTTAGCTGAAAACGATAAAAATTATTATAGTGTATGTTATTCACAAAACAGTGAATGACAAAAAACAGCCGACTTAAGAACCTCTTACTTTAAAGTCGAAGCAGAATCGATAAAAAAATGGTCTTTTTGTTGGTCATGTCGTCGTCACTTCACAACTACCAATCCCTCGTAGAGATTTAAAAAAAAATAACAACGCGCCCATCCTGGGCGTTTGTTTATTTAAAATTATCAGACAAAACATGTACTTGAATTTTACTTTTCAAAATTAAGTATTATTCTTGCTTGACTTTTTATTTAGTACTACGAGTAGCTTGTGTCCGCGAACTTCGTTCGCGCGTACTTTACTATGTTCATACCTCTGGTTCTAAGCGACGTATCAAGATGAAACCTACGCCAGATTTTAAGTTAGACCTTCTTCAATAAAACAGTGAAAACCGCATCAAATTGGGTCCAGTAGTTTTTGTGTGATACGCGTACAAACATACAGACAGAAAGACAAAATTTCTAAAAAAAATAGTTTTGGCTTCTATGACCCCTCATAGTTTTTTTTTTCTTTTAAATATGTGCTATGTACAGACACAGACCAGTTACAGTTATTATATGTAATAATTTAGTCATAGCAGACAAAATGATAAGCCAGTGGAAATGTACATAATTATGAATTCAGTTTTAATTTATGCTCTATCGTCGCACGCGCCTGCAATAATTCATAGTGCTTTGATTTGAATACAATCAATATGTTGATTGATAAGTATATCCATTCCACTGATATGAAACATGGTCTACAATAACATAATCCACACGGCTCTCTTTGTACGCATTTATCTACGTATTTATTAGGTACCTAGTGATAAATAGAACAGTATGATGTTTGTTCCCCTATCCGCAAAATCAAAGACCGAACTATATCCGTATATCACTCAGCGTTTACGTGATAAGTTTAAATGAGATATATTTTTTGTTGACACACGTGTCCATTATCTCATCGAGTAGCCAACGCTTGCGAACTAAAATGGATCATTATAGGTATATATATAAGTATATTGTATATCTACCAAGCATATACGAGGTACCTATTCTATCTCTTCATGAATATATATGTATATGAATATGGAAATCTACGGATGAAGACTCATCAATTCACATTTATTTTTTCTTGACTTGTTAATGTAGTGTTACCTACTAATAAACGAGTAGAGTGTTGTTTTTTGTCTGTAATTATGTGCTAATTATCCGTACAGTCGGATTTGAAATAGTAGATCGATAATCGAGACTGACTTGATATTCTCTGACTTTGACATTTTCAGAAATTTACATTAAACGATATATCAAATGTATCAAACATTCAACATACTTGGGACTCTGCTTTTCACTTTGATTGCGAGATACTTCTTGCGAACTTGCCTTGATAGCTAAGAATAGAATAAAAAGAAAATAAAAAAAACTACCTCAACTCCTTTAACTATTAGGTAAGTATATTTTTGATGTATAGTTTTAAGTTTGTGTGTATTTTTTGTGTGTATATCTTTTGCTTAACTACGAGTAGTCGACATTATTTTAATGTAGATTAAAAAAAAAAAAACTTCAAATCGCAACAATTTCCTTCAGTGTCGCCAACTAATCATATTTTTAAACCTATTATTTTACTTGATTATATTAATAAGTACTTATAACTTTAACTGAAATATCTACGTTATTACAATACACTATTGACTAATTCATAAGGTAAGAAAAAGTAACTGTGATTAAACATTTTTATTGATTTAAAGGGCGCACGCGCACGTCATCTAATTTCAACCAAATTATTTCACTGTCGTTTCGCACATTACACTACACTACTCAGATTATGTCGACAGATTTGATGGCATAGAATCAAACGCAGCGTTGTAATCTCTTAAAAATTCCAAACTTTGCGAGATTACGTACAAATATTTTTCAATCCCAGCCAAGCTTGCTTGTATGGCAGCCAGTTGCATTTAGAACGTCGAACTGAGCGTATCGAACGCTGCGTAGTTCTCTTTCGTTGCGGCAAACATCGTGCGTGTGTTGACATATACCAAATTTAAATATAACCTAAATATCATCATACAACTCGTAATATTTAATATCATTCACGGAAATAATATATTGTGAAGTTAATCGGACAATCAGATCATAGTTTACAAACTTTCACTATGTTTGCTGTATGTTAGTGCGTACCCGCAAATCGGAGAAGGTATGTAAAAATAATTACTTTTACTACGTATTCTGCATTCTATTTTTAATCGCAATAAGTATTATACTTCCCAATTCGACACCGATATGAATATAATATACCCGTAACTACTGTTTTCTTGTTTTTATTTTTATTTTTATCGTACTTTTTTCTATTTATTTCCAATTTTATTGCAGTTTAAAAATGAAAAATTATATTACCGAATTGTTCAAGTTCGTTGCAACTTCGTGTAAATTAGGATTAGGTATTAGCTGTATTTAACATTTCACATTATTACAAATAACGTTTAAAGAAACTATAAACCATTATAATAAAACTCACTTTAGTATACATATAATGATTATTATTTATTCAAATGAAATCATATTCTACGTAGTTTTGCTGCATACTGATCATTCACCCAGAAGAAAACCTTCAATCAGAAAGTTGAACTGTGAAGAAATTGGGGCAGAATATAAAATTAGTCGGTACACAATCACTGACAACTTTTGAAACACGTTTCTTTTTTAACAAGTAAGCGATCTTGATCCTCACCAACCAAAGACCGACGTGGAAGAAAGAACCAAAAAAGTATAATTACCCCTTTGTTATATTGAGTTCCATTCTGAGTTAAGCCGACTATAGTCCAAAAGCCGAAGTTAAAAAGTAATGAAGCCGCAACGTCATCTAAAAAACTCTTTCTATATTCACATTCAAGCAAAAGTAACCTTTGTTACTTTTATAATTAATTTTATTTTTACCAGACTTCTATGAATCAGGTAGCTTCAGCGTATTCAATAGCTGACAGTTTGTTAGTTTAAAAGTCAACGTTTTTTCAATAGAAATATAAATTGGAAGAAATTGCTTACAGCGACAAGGCCGCCTTTTGCGCATCTTTCTCTCTTTTTTTAGTTTTAAGTTACGTTATTACTTGTATGCAAATAAAGTTTTGTGACCGCGACTTTGTCCACGCGTAATTTACTTTTGTTAATATGCTTCCATGCTGGTCTGGGAGCGAAGAAATAACATAAAATGTGCTAGCTGCTTCTCTTCCTGGGCAGATTATAAAAGTCAATCGATGGAAAGGGCTTCCTCCACTCGTAGGCGATGAGCTAGCAACCTGTCACTATACCTGAATCTCCATTCCATCAGAGAGTCCACTATTCAGTTAAGCGTGGCCTTCGAGTCTCACGACTCTTGGCTCTGTCTATCACGTAAGGGACGTGATTCTCTGTCACGCTTAGCTGAATAGTGGGCTATCTGATGGAATGGAGATTCAGGTATAGTGACAGTTTGCTAGCCCATCGCCTATGAGTGGAGGAATCCCCAGTTTAAAGCCTTTTTCCTCGATTGACTTTTACAATCTGCACGGGAAGAGAAGCAGCTGGCGCATTCTATGTTTTTTCTTCGCTCCCAGACCCGCATGGAAGTGATTGATGATAATTTTAGGCGTCAACTCGTGAACGGGTGTTGCCAGGGGGAACTGGTCTGCTCGATTCTGATTCGACTTTTATTTTTATTTTTTGTTCTTAACTATTTCATTGTTCATTCACTCGATCACATAACATGTTTTATTATATTTATATTTGTTTCTTATATTTTATTATATTTTTGACTGTACACAATCTAGTGTATGTATAGAGTTAATAACTAGCCCCTCTGGCATGTTAGGCGACCAAGACTGTTTCATGAGTTTCTTTCGGCATTTCTTCTCAGCAGTGGTCGTTCCGAAATGCTAGTAGTTTGTAGCTTAGAGACATAATATATTATGATAAATAATCAGTTTTCGACGTGAAAAAGAGCCTTCTTTAAAGGCCAAGAAGTTTCAATAAAAAAAAATTGACTTTGACTTTGACTAGGTATCAATAAAAAATAACACTATAATAGCAGATAAGTACGAAAAATTTCGAAATTCAAGCCAACAGTTTAATCGATGTTTTCCTCTGGGGAAGCAAAGAAATAACATCCGATGTTAAATTAGTGATGTTAATTATAAGCCAATCACGAAACCATGATACCAAATAGATAGAGAATTTGTAATATCCTTTATTTAATTACACTGCCAACGAAATAATTCACGGTTTACTATGTTTGCAGTTAGTAATTATCTATTGTGTTATATTAGGGCCGCTTTCAGTGGCTGCGCACCAGGGCTTCGCTTCTATGGGATTGTAATCATCTTCTTTTTTTTCTTTTAATATCTTCTATGTACGCTGACATAGAAGATATTTAAGAAAAAAACTATGAGGGGTCTTCATAGGGCCAATAGAAGCCAAAACCATTTTTTTTTTTTGTCTGTCTTTCTGTTTGTATGTTTGTACGCGCATCACGCAAAAACTAGTGGACCAAATTTGATGCGGTTTTTACTGTTGTATCATAAAAGGTATAACTTAAAAGCTGGCGTAATATTCATCTTGATACGCCGCTTAGAACCTGAGATATGCGCAGCAGAAGTCGCGGGCACAGGCTGGCAGGAAATACTCTTACTTTTTGTAGGGACAGTTGAAAACTGTCAAAGAACTTACTTTTTTTTTTCAGGTTTTAGCAATGTCGCTTAAACCTCAAAAGCAAAAACGGAACCCTTAAAAGATCACTTTGTTGTACATACGACTGTCTGTTAAATAGTTGTACACAAAGTTGAAATTAATTTGAATACTCGGATCGACGGTCTCTTTCAGCAATAAAATAATCAAAATTTTACGTGAACACGATTAGGAGATATTACTGTAATGTAAATGTTGCAAGGCCAAAGCAAGGCCTATACAAGAATGAATCTGAAAATTGTAAAAATGTTGGGAGTCTAAAAAAAAGTGTAACAAACTTATTTTTGCGCTCATTTCAATATGAATCTAGCAAAACTTGATTAATCTGCTGAGAATTTTCTGCAGACGTATAAAAATCGAAGATTGGAACACAGGGATCAGTTTGGAATACAAAAAGACTTTTCATCAAAGCCAAAGTCGCGTAGGCGAAGCCGCGGGCAACAGCTAGTTATTCACTAAGATTTGATTAGTTCACCCTTTCGTTCAGCACATCAGATTGTTATGAAAATGTGTCTATCAATCATTGCATGAAATTTTTGTAATAAACATCGGCTTATCACGACTTAAGGCGTAGATTCGATGCGAAAGTTACACATGAAATGTAAGGCATGGTTTTTATCGCAATAACAATACCGCATGTAGATATGTTGGGCCAACAATGTTGCAGCCAATAATAGCAATCATACCAAACAATGTACATTGCTTGGTTTTAATGTGAGATATATGTTGACACAAGGCAAAATAAGCAATGTACGTCGACTGATCGCAACGTTGCGTTGTTGGACCTTTTGGTTTCGTCACATAGTTAAGCTAATAAATTAACAGCTGATTTAACGTATTATCATGTAAGTACCAGGATTCGCTTGGTTGGTTATTAGGAACTTAATTTCTACTAGAATGTTCTCACAAATTAAATTTAGTTTTAAGACGGTGCATTTGATTAAGTCCAATATACGTACTAAAAATTTACTATTGTAATTTTAAAACACTCTGAATAGCAAGTAATTTAATTTGTAGCTACAGAAACACAGCATTTTTTTTAGGACATTATTTTTAACGGGTAAAGCTGCAGGTAAATGCTAGTGGACAATGAATAATAAATGTTTATAATAATATAGGTAATTCGTATGAGCATACGGAAGTTTAACCACACTCAACAATACACAATAGATAAGAACGTTCTCCAGAAAATACAGAGTTATCGTGTGACAATGAACTTTTATTTTCGATTGATATTGAAATTATTCCGTTATAAATATGTCTCCTATATCCACGAATACACCTTCTTACGGTTACAAAGAATGAGATAATCTTCAGATTAAACTAATGAGTACTAATTAAGTTCTGTTTAGTTACCTGTTTACTAACGATAACGCGTTTGTTTCCAGATTGTTACCGAATGGATTGCTCCAAGGTTTCCTGCGCACGACATTAACCCTTGGGAATGATAACAGTGCGGACCTGTTGAGTTGTTTTCTTACAAAAGTGAAGGACTATGACGAAGGTCGCGCAGGAGACACTGGGGCACGGAAACAACAATGTTGTTCCACTGTTGCCTCGGGCCACGGTGGAACTCGAGTTCAGGAACATCACATGTTCCATGAATATAATCTCAGTGAACCGACTGCGATATGGTGAGTTCATTTCGTTTTATTTTTAACATTATTTCTATATGCTGTGGTTTTGTTATTGTTATCAGTGCGGTCGATAAGGATTGCTTTAGAAATATTACGTTTTAACCACAAACTTTAAACATTATTTTTCTTTTGACTGCTGCTTTATTTTCAGGCTATACAATATATGTACATGTCATTAAATAACATAAATTTTAACATATTATTTTTATTAGGATAAGAAAAACTGGTTGCAACTTATTTGACATTCGGGAAATCTACTCTTGCGTGCTTCCCTAAACTCCTTTTAAGGAACATGCTTTCCTAAGTCCGCCCAGTAGTTTTGACTGTTCGTTGTCTATCAGTCACTCAGTCAGTCAAGGTAACGGAAGAATTTTATATATATTGATTGATGATTGATGTTTGCCATAGTAGAAAAGTTCGTAAACTCCATTTATTCTTACCAGCCCTATCATATAAACAATCTTACTATGTCTTTTTATGATTTTACAACAATATAAATTAAAATAGGATTTTTTAGGAAATTACTTTCGTGGTTAATAAATGTTTTACTTTAGAATGTTTAGGTTTGAACTAATATTTGATTTATTTTCAACAAAATTCAACAAAAAGTACTGTGAAGATTGTTTACATGATAGGACTGGTAAGAATAAATGTAGTTTAGGTGTTATGTCCAGTATCAATCATTTCACACTCGACCATCACCGCCACCTGTTTTTGTATTGTATATGTATTTCGATTTTTACACAATGATTTAGTCAACCTTGATCCCGGATCGTTGTTTACTATACCTCATTATGCCTAAACATATTCTAATATTTGACAGTCAAATGGAATTTAACTCAGATCTAAATCGTATTCGTTTTACCAATTATTGGTACGTATCATTGTTTATAGTGCACATATTTATTTAGGTATATTAATTCGGATGACTGACCTATAAAGTTGATAATTAATACTGGAATTTTAACGGTACAATGTTCATTTTATTGTTTTGTTTTTCTCTTTTGCTTTCAAAAACTATATTTTTTTTTAAGTTACCTATTGCACACCTAACACCATAATAAATTACTTTATTATCACGCACGTAAATCGGTACATATATAAATTTTTGTAACATAAAACCGAACTGTTTACCAAATAACCTGTCACAATATATCATACATATGCTTAAACAATAGCACAACAATTGATTTTTTTATGAATGTGTGTATGAGTAATGTGATATAAAAACGTCAGAAAAAAATTTGCATTGCAAAAAACTATACCTGCTCATATATATTTTGTACGTGCATTGAATAATGAAACTATCAGATTGAGCCAGATTTTTTCGCCGCCTATTCAAATCGAATTTAAACTAAATTAGGTTGAGTTAAAAAAAAATAAGTTTTTGCTAAGTGTCAAAGTTAACATTACGCGTACTTTTGTCATACTATTTGACACGTAGTCCATGGAAAAAAGGAGAACTTCGATCATACTTGTTATTAGTTCCATGTGCAAGTAATATTTTGTACGGTTAAGTTGCTGTTACTCATCATCTGTTTTACCATATCCCATTATCTGGGATCGGTGCAAAATGTCCTTTCTCACAATTTCCTACCCTTAGCCATAGCTTTATCCACTCCCAATACCTTCATATCCTCCCCAACACAATCCATCCATCTCTTTTTAGGCCTTCCTCTTCCCCTATATCCACCTACTTTCATTGACACAGCTCTTCTTAGTAAATGTTCCTCTTCCCTCCTTATTACGTGTCCAAACCATGCGAGTCTGTTACTTCTAACCTTATCAGTTACAGGTGCAACCTCCAGACTTCCCCTCACGTAAACATTTCTTATTTTGTCTCTTCTTGTCATCGCACACATCCAACGTAACATTCGAGTTACTTTGGTAGCCCAATATTCCGATCCGTACAACATTACTAGTCTCACAACCGCTTTATAACTTTTCCCCTTCAACTTAATCGGCAATTTTGGATCACATATTGTGCCGGTCACTTTTCTCCACTGCTGTTACTGTCAAAGTAAAACGCAAAAGTGCAACCCAACTTTATTTAATTATTGCTGTATACATACATAATTCTTCTTTAGTGTTAGCGTCAGGCATTTCCGAGAAATTGGATGAAGGAGAGGAGAGTCATGAGTCAATTCAAAACCTACTCCAATATATGTACCTAAATTTTTTAGTTGGTTTCCACAAGAAATGTAGTCGTTGAGTACTTGGATTCGTAATCGTTTCTACGTACAGAGGTCTGTGCTTGTAATGAGTCAGTGAGTGAGTCACGACTTCCCTCTTCATTTTATATCGCCGATTTTATTAAATTTCGAAATAATGCAGCTTTTACTCTGGATTATGTCCTTTTCCTTTCATTGCACAACTTTTGCAGTACTCTAACTTAAATCATCATTACTTACTTAGGTGTTTTTATCTATAACAATTACAATAACTCACAACTTCAGACAAGGAAGGTTTTTTTTTCCATCGTTATTAGTTATATTTTATCAATAATATTACAGTACTAATTAGGTATACTAAAGTAGGTGTGTGTATCCCTAGAAATTACAGACGTGTACAGTCAGCTACAGAGAAGCCTAGCCAAATCCTCTCTCAGGGGGTCAGGTTTCTCTGCAGTACAGCTGACTGTACATATTCTTATCCGTAGTTGCCAGTGCGAGAGGTCTCTTCAAAGAGATCTTTCCACTTCAAACAGATCTCTCCATCGCTTGTGACAGGAAGGCTGTGTTTTGTTAGGCTTATAAGTTGTGTTTGAGTAAAATAAAATAAAAAACTTTATTATAGAGAAAAAAATACTGTACCTATTTTTAACTTAGCTGGAAATAGCTTCCCAAAATATGCCTCCAGTGTATTTTGAACTCATGACCTTAAAAGACGTTTAGATAATAACAATTTGAAGTTACGGTTGGCTAACAACATAGGTAAAGTCCGTTTTTTCCTAATTATCCTATTATGGAAACAATCTTACCATGTCTTTTAATGATTTTACAACAATATAAATTATAGACTTTTTA
>JAEMBS010000067.1:0-94264 GCA_018467065.1 Ephestia elutella | reverse complement strand
GCAAAATAGTGAAAATTCGCTGCATTTACGGTAATATCGCATTGACGTTAGAAGTTTGGTTCTACATAAGATTATGGTTTCTTCTTTGCAACACTTTACGAAAATGTTTTTGGTGGGAGACTGTTTGACAATCTGGCGGTTTCACGTCGACCGATTGTAATGGGCCAAAAAAAAATGCATCAAATGTAAATGATTTGTAGGATTGAGTCGACACATTACAATCTGGCAAGTCGGATTGTAATCTGACCGGATTTACGAATTGATATTGACATAGGTATATAAAAATAAGAGTATTTAATTTTAAATGGCAGGTAAGTACTGCATGCCGGCGGAGGGCGTGCCGCTGTCGGCGCGCGAGCGGCTGTTGACGCCGGACGAGACGCTGCGGCTCGCGCGCGTGTTCGCGATGCTCGGCGTCGACAAGCTGCGCCTCACGGGCGGCGAGCCCACGTTGCGCAAGGACCTCGCCGACATCATCCGTATGTAACCCATCACTTTATCGCAATTTACTTCAACGATTTTCATGTCCCATAAAACCATTCGCTGATATTTTAATACAATATGTAACAAATCCTTATCTGTTTAATCGAAATTTCATTTACACGATTATTCATTACGTACAAACACACTCTATCGTTATCTTTTCATATTTTATTTATTTCATCGAAATAATGAAATATCAAAGATTTGTTACCCATAATTTTATTTCCACGTAAGTTTCAGTTTGCAATATATTTGAAACATCAAATATTACATTATTATGTTACCCTATATAGATAGATTAATCTGGTAGTATTGTATTGATCAACAGTAAATTTATAGCTAGTCCACTAATTATAAATGGATCACAAATCCGACTCAGAGCACCCCGACTCCACGTGGCTCAACTTTGTCATATACTAGAGTGTTATTCCTTCGCGCGAAACCAGAAGGCTCGCGAAGGAGGTCCTGTGAGGGCACGAGGCCGAAGCGAAGCGAGGGGGAGGTGGCGAGCGAAGCGAGCCGGCGACCTCACGGGCGAAGGTTAAGTGCCCGAATGAATCGAAGGGCCGACACATCCGTATGTACAGTACATCATCATTCATTACTAATGTACTAGTGTTGCCGGGGCTTCGCCCGCGTGAGTTTCGCTAAGATAAAAAACCTTTGTGTTCCAAGCTGTAGCAACCTAAACTCCAGTACTCAAAACAGGTTTGGTTATCCCGTGTCGCGCGGGAATACCTATATGTTGATAAACGGGAACAGATGTTCTAGATCTTCAATATTTATAAGTCAGTAGAAAATGCTCATCAGGTTGAACGAGTTTTGCTGTCCATTTCCATATATGTAATAGTGTAGCTGGTTGTTGATGGCAACTCCATCAACCACAGACTACGGGCGGCGCAGACCCCGCGCGCCTGTCACCTGTCATCGACGGAATGAATGACGGGTCGACAACACTTCTGCACCGATAGCGAACGAAGCCGCGTCGATTTGCCGGGCTATCACAATACCTATTATTAAATCCATACAGTCCTCTAATTATATTATCTAGTTTCCTTTAATATCGCGATAGGGATTCCGAAGTAACCCGCGCGGGCACCTATCGCAAAACTGGTCTCTTGGAGTTCTTCATCAGATGATATCCTGATCTTCGATTTTTATACGTCAATAGAAAATGCTCGTCAGATTGATAAACTTTTGCAAAGGTACCATTTCCATATTTCATATAGAAGATGACTTTTTTGCTATTATGCGGAAGCGGGCGGCCTCGATGCTGCGGCGATTTCGTGGGAGTCCGTATCCAAAACTACTGGACGGATTTGAATGAAACTTTTTTTTTTGTTATATAGCTATTAAGCCTGGGCAACATATAGGCTATAATTCATTTTGAAAACAGGAACACCTGATGAAGAACCATAACAGAACAGCTAAACTATAAGAAATATGGAAATGGTACCTTTGCAAAAGTTTATTAATCTGATGAGCATTTTCTGTTGACGTATAAAAATTGAAGATCAGGATCATCTGATGAAGAATTCCAAGAGACCAGCTACACTATTACATCATTATATGGAAATGGCGCCTTAGCAAAGTCGTTCAACCTGATGAGCATTTTCTGCTGACGTATAAAAATTGAAGATTATGGAACATCTGATGAAAAACTCCAAGAGACCAGCTACTCTATAAAATAAATGGAAATGGGGCCTTCGCAAAAGTCGTTCAACCTGATGAGTATTTTCTACTGACGTATAAATAGACAGGTCATGGGATAGGACAAAGGGGACAAAGACTCGGGGTGGAAGTGGTGGTACACGGGAAATTGTAGATAACGAGCATACGAAGATCGTTTATTAAATTAAATATCACTTTTGATTCATTTTAACACCGGAACTGTACTACGGTACCTAATATATTCCCGCGAGACACGGGATAAGCAAATGGCTGATTATTTGAGTACTGGAGTTTAGGTTACTACAGTTTTGAACACAAAAAGATTTTTCGCCTAAGCAAAACTCACGCGGGCAAAGCCGCGGGCAACAGCTAGTACATAATAAATTCAGCTCAGGATAATTCATGGCAATATCAACCAATCTTATATTGACCATTTTTAGGGTTCCAAAGAATACCAGCGTCAGTATCATTTCATTTACGCGTTGTAATTTACGAGGGACGTTTGAAAAGTTCGTAGCCTAACATAGAAAGAATCGTTGGTATTTTATGTAACTATCTTCATTAGATAGCTTATTTAATCAGTATGTAAAGTGTAATGTTTCATAGCGATACGGCTAAAAACATTTTTTTTATAAATTTTTGTTTGAAGTGATCTGACGGTAATTTCAAATGTGGGTAAAGATTAACACGAAGCTGTGAATAAGTAACTTCATGAAAAGGGGTTTACTCTAAAAGATATTATATCAATATATATTGGGTACATCAGGGGAGTCTGCCCATTCACATTCAAGCATCAAAAAGTGTATAGCTATATACTAACGGAGCTGGCAAAATATTGAAGATGACCCTAGAAGCGGAAGGCCGTTTTCATCAACCACTCAAGAAAACATAGAAAAAATATGTGATTTGATACTAAGTAATCAAAAATGGCTCTAAATATGATAGCTGAGATTATAAGCCTACTTATGATTGAATACAAAACATCAAATCTTGAAAAACTGGGATTTCATAAAATTTCTGCCCCATGGGTCACGAGACCGATTTGAGTTGAAGAGAAACTTGTTCAATTCACAATTTCACGCCACTGTTTGGGATTATTTGAAGTAGTCACTGAAATTTTTTGGCTCGATTTGTTACAATTAATGAAAGCTGGGTTCATCACCATATACCAGAACCAAAATAACAGTCGATTCAATGAAATACGTCTGGGTCACCTACTCTTAAAATCTTTAAGCTATTATTGAATAAAGTTATACATACATACATAATGAAGTATGTAAATAAGTCGATTCAATGAAATACGTCTGGGTCACCTACTCTAAAGAATGTAATTTTTACCAATAAATATCAGTTTTCTGGGACGTCAGAGGAATAATGTTTATTGATTATTTACCAAAAGGTGAAACAATAAATAACAGTTATTACTGCAAACTTTTATGACATTTGGTGGAAGAAATAAAAGCAAAGCGACCTGGTATACTGCGAAAAAAGGATTGTTTCATCAAGATATTGGCGGCTTTTAATAACATATGGCGAAATTCACAATGTGAAACACTTTTGTCAGAATCTAATATTCCGATTTCATTGTTTGAATTGTTGTTCTTATTGTTCAAAATATCAGTGGCTATATGTCGAAGTGAAATTTTTATATGTTGTCATAAATTTTTTTTTTTAAAGATCTACAACTTTGAATTTTGAAGTAAGACATGCTATTGTGGTTACTAGTTGTCGAAGATGAGAATTTTACTCGAGGAATCATTTTTTTAATTCAAAATCTAGTTACAAGACGGTTTGAGGAAGTTTGTTGAATTATGACTACGTCGGCAACTAAAAATAATTCTGACCCTATTTCTTACATTTTCTTGGTAGGCTACGAACTTTTCACGACCCTCGTACAACGCGTAAATGAAATGATAATGTCTATACAAGTACTTTACAAGTTGTAAAGTCTAACGATAATGTAATCACTGCGTGCTCCACCCGTCCGTCACGACAGCTTGCCTTCGATTAACTACATAGGATTCAAGCCATCTGAGTAAATCCCATGGATACCTAAAGCAAAACAGACTGATGTGATCAAAACTATCGAAAGCTTTTTCGAAATCACCTTTCACATTATTTTTATGTATGCTACAACAAGTTGTCTCTTTATGATACAAGAATGTTGCCTAACTGAATCCATTTCCCTGTCCAGAGGGTCTGACGGCCATAGAGGGCATCAAGTCAGTGTCGATGACGACGAACGGGCTGGTGCTGACGCGGCGGCTGCCGGCGCTGCAGCGCGCGGGGCTGGCCGCCGTCAACGTGTCGCTCGACTCGCTGCGGCCCGACCGCTACGAGCAAATGGCTCGTCGACCGGTATTTTATTTTTTGAACCGGAAGTTATCAGCTAGAATACATACATTGGTTTGTATGTCTGTCGGCGTATTAAACTGTTGCTAATCTGTACTTATCATGCAATCAAGATGCATTCTTAGAATATATACGATAGTTAATTTTCTCAAATTAAAATGAAGTTGTTTGTCCCAACATTTTAGTGATCAACCGATGGACGTGGAAGATTTTCTTTATTGTCTGGCGTGTTGCAGGGCCTGGCCCGCGTGCTGGCCGGCATCGACCTGGCTCTGCAGCTCGGCTACCGGCCCGTCAAGATCAACACCGTGCTCATGAAGGGTGAGTACACTCTACGAAGATTCTTAATCCATAAGGGCGTTTTGTCGTCGGTTAGTCAGTTGTAACCCTTATTATTTGCATTTTTAGGGTTCCGTACCTCAAAGGTAAAAACGGAACCCTTATAAGATCACTTTGTTGTCCGTCTGTCGGTCTGTCTGTCAAACTTTTTTCTCAGGAACGCTTAAAGGTATCAAGTTGAAATTAATATCCAATACTCCGATTCACGGTCTCTTTCAGCAAAATAAAATCAAAAAAATGAACGCGATCCATCATAATATTACTGAAATTAACAATAAAAGAAAATGTATTAGCATCTACCTACTGAATGAGGTGAAGTCGGTGCCAAGTGCAGGAGTAAGGGTGTTATGTAATTGTTTAGCTAGGCATTTTATATAATATATAAATTCTAATGTTAATTTAGATTATTTAATATTCAATTTGGCACCGACTTCACCTCATTCAGTAGGTAGCATGCTAATACATTTTCTTTATTGTTATTTCATGATTTTAAGTTTTATGATGGAAGTCGGTTCATTTTTGGAAAAAGTTTTATTTTATCATTTTTAGTGCTTCTACACCTATTTTCTTTAATAAAAACTTTTTTTTCACTGCTGGCCGAAAATAAAGAATTAAGAATTCGAAACTTTTATGTCAGTTTGATTTGAAATGTCAAAACATGTCAAATTGTCTATTATTTTTGGCACATAAATAGACCGAGAGCCGTGACGACCAAACCTTCCTTATTTTAAAAATGCTGAATGTTTCTCTGCGTGGTATATACGGATAAAAAATATAAGCGACTAGGTATGAAGTTTGGATCTTAGTTGCTTATGCAGGTAATATGGATAGCAAGGATGATTTTTATAGGTATAAAAAGCACCCTTGGGCCTCCCAAAGTAATATTAAATTTCTTTTATAATAAAACAAATATAACTATAATTTAGTAAAGTTACAATGTCTAGCAGGTGTTTATATCTGCACCAATTGCCTGGTAATGGATGGCGTGATTTCATATAGAAATAAAATCTTTAAAAAACTTTACTTTGAAATTAAGTTACCACTTTAAATGTTATTGCTACAAATAATCTGCCTAAGTAATCATGATCCAACTTTTATAGTTGCTAATCGCTATTTCTATGTTGGGAACATACACAGAAAATCTTGAGTTTTAATAAAATAAGGAAGGGCATGCTGTCGCGGGCTTTTGCTCTATAATGCAATGTTGGTATTTTTATATTTTGTTAGGTATCTTTAAAATTACCGAACAGATTCTAACGTGGTTAAAATGGGACCAACTTGGGAATATACCATTACGAATAAAAAAACAATTTCGGAAATCAGTCCACTATAGGCGGAGAAATCGGCGAACATACATAAAAAAAACATACATACATCGAAACATATAACCTCCTCCTTTTTTGGGAAGTCGGTTGAAAAATAATCATTATACGTCAACGCGATCAAGAGATTACCACTGTAAATGTTACGAATTTTCGCATATTTTGCGATAGGCAGGAATCAAAACTAGGTACTTAGTTGACCTAAAATTATGAAATTTGGCAAAAGCAAGGTTTCAGTACTTATACAAATAAATCTAAAAATTGTAAATATGTTGTTGATTTATGTTAAAAACTTATTTTGGCTGAATTTACTCTTAGGGATCGAACTGCAAATTGTTGTTTGAAATAGTATCTTAGCTATAATGTGAGATGCTTTGCGTGTACGGAACTGTCTCCACGCGAGTTTTATCGCACCTGGCCTTTCGAATGAATTGAAAACCTTTGACCACTAATTGCCATAGCATTACATGTAATACGACCACTGCTGTTTAAGTGTGTTTAGGTCAATGAAGACGAATTTTAGATTTTGTCTACAGAGACCGGAAGTGGATCGGTAAGTCTTGATCAAGTTTATAAATTTTACAATAATCATTGGCTTATTCAGTTCATTTGTAAATTCACTAGCTTGTGCCCGCGACTCTGTCCACGTGTGAATTGTAATTAATATCTCAGGTGCTAAGCGGCATGATGAAACCTACATAAATTTTAAGTTTCTGTCAGAAATACAACTGTGTACCGTATCTACGTCCAGCATAGTAGGTTTGTATGATGCGTGTACAAACACACACAGAGAAAGACAGACTGGTTTTGGCTTCTATTTGAATGTCAGTGTTGCCGCTCTCAGGCCACGTAGATGTGGTTGATAAAACATCACTAGGTTTACTGTGGCCTTCATTTAACCAACGGGAGAGCTACTCATTCCGCTCTGTATTTCATATAATCATGCTCATACTGGTTGTGATTGTGTGCGTATTTTGGCATTACCTTGTGTGAGTGTATAAATTATGTTGTTTGTCAACATCTTAACTAATCTTTGACATTGCGTACTTCGAACCTCCACTCTTACCACACCGAAAGTGATACTTTATTGCATAGTTGCGCTCGCTTCGTTTACTGTTAGTAAAATACCATTTTATGCTTCCTCTCTATCTATTTGATGTCCAAAAATTTATAATAAATAAAAATCCATGTCTGTGCATCATGTTGAAGAAACAAATTAATAGAGCAGACGGCATTATGAGTACAGAATTTCGTATCATTGAACTGTAACAGTGCACATGTGACACGCGGACAATGGCGCACTGACCCGCATGACTGTGTCTTGTGGCAATTCATCGAGTTACCGTGAGGCAACGCGACCGGCTCGTGCCGTACGCGCGTGATCACCGCGCGACAGACCTGCGCGCCGCCACGCCGCGCCGCACGACACCGCCAGGGTGAGTACCAGAGTGAAGGCAACGCGACCGGCTCGTGCCGTACCGCGCGCGTGATCACCGCGCGACAACCTGCGCGCCGCCACGCCGCGCCCGCACGACACCGCCAGGGTGAGTACCAGAGTGAAGGCAACGCGACCGGCTCGTGCCGTACCGCGCGCGTGATCACCGCGCGACAGACCTGCGCGCCGCCACGCCCGCACGACACCGCCAGGGTGAGTACCAGAGTGAAAACGCGACCGGCTCGTGCCGTACCGCGCGTGATCACCGCGCGACACCCCGACCTGGGCGCCGCCACGCCGCGAACACAAACATGAAGGCAACGCGACCGGCTCGTGCCGCGTGATAGCGACAAGATGCGCGCCGCCACGCCGCGCCCGCACGACACCGCCAGGGTAGTACCAGATGAACAACGCGACCGGCTCGTGCCGTACCGCGCGCGTGATCACCGCGCGACACCCCGACCTGCGCGCCGCCACGCCGCGCGCACGACCCGCCAGGGTATACCAGAGTGAAGGCAACGCGACCGGCTCGTGCCGTAGTGATCAGCGCGACAATGCGCGCCGCCACGCCGCGCCCGCACGACAGAGTACCAGAGTGAAGGCAACGCGACCGGCTCGTGCCGTACCGCGCGCGTGATCACCGCGCGACAGACCTGCCGCCACGCCGCGGCACGACACCGCCAGGGTATACCAGAGTGAAGCAACGCGATCGTGCCGTAGCGCGCGTGATCAGACACATGCGCGGCACGACAGTGAGTACCAGAGTGAAGGCAAATTACGAGACCTGATGCGGACACGACCGAAGGCAAAGCTCGTGCCGTACCGCGCGCGTGATCACCGCGCGACACCCCGACCTGCGCGAAGGTTCCTTTATTAGACTGCGGAACAATAATAAAGTAGCCTAATTACTCCTTTCTTAGCTACCAACCAAGTGTCAAAATCGGTCCAGCCATTAGAGATTGGCCGGAACAAACAGACAGACATTTAGTTTATTTGGTGTATGTATCGTATATATAATTATACGCATGTAGTAAAAAATTATTTCCATATTACAAACCATCATTTAATATATTTGTATGGATTAATAATAAATATATAAAGATGGTAGATGTGCAGATGTGGATGTTTGTATTTAAGTGTGTTATCAATACGCTAACGGCTGAAAGATTAAAAATGTAAAATAAAACAAGAACTTTTTTTTTTAAATTGAAAGTATTTATTTTTAAAACAGATTGTACTTCACAATGATAAATCAATAAAACTTTTTTTTTTTAATCGAAAGTATTTATTTTAAAACAGATACAACACAATGATAAATCAATAAAACATGCATAATTTAATCTATGTGCGTAAGTATTACAATAACAAACACTTTGTTTTGCAGAGCAACTACGCTCTGAGAAAATGTGCGCAGCGAATCCGGACAAACGAAGCGGCGGGAAAAATTCTGTACGGAACTTTACCGGTCACCGGTAAAATTAAGTACCGGAAAAATCTCACGCGACACCACGTGTCCGACTAGAATCTAACTAAGCTATACGCAGTCTGCTACCACCGTAGCTTATGAAGGGAGCTACAGGGCCCTATATGATAACCTAACCTATAAATTAACTACAATTGAACACTTACCAAATAAATCTTCTTTCTCTTCGGATCCAAACTTGAGTGTCTTCGGGAAGGGGGAATTCCTAATCACCCTACCTAACCCTTGAGATCTCAATTATAACAACTAAATAGATTTCTTGTAGTTTCACTCGGGAACAGCCAGATGTGAACAGCCAGCCACGTTTCACCTCTCACAAGAAAAAGTCACCATGACGGGTACACAAACACAAAGTTCAATAGTTATTTAACAAACAGGAAATTCACAATTATCACTCAAACTAAACAACAAGCAAAAGACGCGAGACCGCTCGTATTAAAATCAAACCGATATCGCCCTGGACAATGCAATGGCGGACACCACACGCGACGCCATCCGCGCTAGCAGTGTGAAAACCCCGAACGCCTGGCGGCGCAACAACGCCTGCGTTTAGTTTTAAATATATTACAAACATCCCCCGTCCCGGTCTGAGAAGCAGACCGCTAATCTCTACGGGAAGGCGGGCGAGAGAGGTCACACCTCTCCTTAAAATCGAACCGTCGACCAACACCTCAGCCACACGCGGAGTGCCATCTCCGCCAAGAATCAAACGTAATATGCGAGCTCGTCGCCAAAGCAATGAGGGCAAATTTGCCTCTTTTAACAAACTAAATCACCCTTGGGAGGCTCAGTCCTGTCTGTCCACTTCACTCTTTGCTGCAGCAAATGCAAATATTCAAGCGACCAGCGACGCCAAAAGTCCTGGCTCATTTGCTGCAACATTTGAAAACGCGACAACCGATATACGCGTTCATCCTTCCACGGGTATTCGGGCAGGGCATTCAACGGCCCTACCAAAAAATGACCAGGGGTGAGCTTCCAAGTCATTTGGATCTGGAGATAGCGGACAGAGAGGACGAGAGTTGAGGACCGCCTCAACTTTACAAAACACTGTGGCCAGCTCTTCAAAAGTTAGAGCCGTTTCTCCGATAATGCGGCGGAGGTGGGTCTTTGCGGATTTCACAGCCGCTTCAAAAATCCCTCCCCAATGGGGGCAACTTGACTAAATTTAGGTTATTCCCCTTTGGGCAGCAATTTGACTTAAACTAGTACAATTTTTATCAATAAACACAGAAACATCCTTAAGATAATTTACAGTTCCTTTATAGTTTGTGCCATTGTCAGACCTAATAAGGGAAGGTAGACCTCGACGCGAAACAAAGCGATCCAACGCGGCGACGAAGGCCTCCGTAGTCAGAGCCGATACCACCTAAATGGACAGCCTTGGTGGCCAAACAAACATGTTTGTAATATATTGGGTAAAACTAAACGCAGGCGTTTCGTATCGCTGCCGCGTCGGCAGTCGCGGGGTTCAGTATTGTTTGAACATCGCGCAGCTGCGTAGCGTGGATGGCGTCGGACGGTCGCCATTGCATTGCTATGCGATATCGGTTTGATTTTTAATACGCGAGAGGTTCCGCGTTCTTTGATTGCTAATTAGCTTGAGTTGTGTTTGTGAATTTCCTGTTTGTTAAATAACTATTGAACTTTGTGTTTGTGTACCCGTCATGGTGACTTTTTCTTGTGAGAGGTGAAACGTGGCTGGCTGTTCACATCTGGCTGTTCCCGAGTGAAACTACGGGAAGAAATCTATTTATTTGTCCTGGGGAATTGAGATCTCAAGGGTTAGGTAGGGTGATTAGGAATTCCCCCTTCCCGAAGACACTCAAGTTTGGATCCGAAGAGAAAGAAGATTTAGCTTGGTAAGTGTTTTTAAGTGTAATTAATTTATAGGTTAGGTTATCATATAGGGCCCTGTAGCTCCCTTCATAAGCTACGGTGGTAGCAGACTGCGTATAGCTTAAGTTAGATTCTAGTCGGACAAGCGTGGTGTCGCGTGGAGATTTTTTCCCGGTACTTAATTTTACCGGTAGATTTTTTCCCGGTAAAGTTCCGGTACAGAATTCTTCCCGCCGCTTCGTTTGTCCGGATTCTCTCTGCCACATTTTCTGGCAGCAGAGCGTAGTTGCTCTGCACATTTTCTGGTAGCAGAGCGTAGTTTATCTACCCTCTATTTGTTCGTTTGTAAAAAATAATTAATTGTTTGTAAAAATTATTAGATTTTTCTTAGTTTGTTTGTATAAGAATATTTGTAACCTTTTTTGTATTTGTTTGCGGTTTGTACCGTGCGTTCCGGGTTTGTGCCATTCTCATACCTACCGCGGTTCTTCGTGTAGTTGCTTGATTTTGTTCTTTTTTACCTTTTTTATCTTTTGTTATTTGTTTGTTTGTTTGTGACTTGACGCGATGGCGAAGGCCTCCAATGCTAGGGCGACACTCGCCAACGAATTGAGATGGTTTGTGACGGCCGGAGGACTCCTGTCCCGGAAGGACAGGGAGGGCGCCATACTGCTAAGAGCGGATCACCTCCACTCACGATTGATTAGCGCGGAAGCGGCCATGGCGGCGCTTACCGAAGCCGATCTTACCCCGGAGGCCTACGCAGGTCACATGGCGGACATGGACCAGATCCTGAGTCTGCACGATGATATCGCGGAGGCGGTGACCGCAATAAGGGCGAGACAGGCTGGCGGACCAGCCCCTCGCACACCTGTTAGACAGGAAGGACCAGCGGTTACTGGTCGGCTCCCCACCCTTCAGCTGTCCCACTTTGGGGGTAGGATGGAGGAGTGGGTAGCATATAAAAATATGTTTGAGTCCCTGGTCGTAGCACGACAGGATTTGTCGAAGGCCCAGAAGATGGCCTACCTCCTCTCCACTCTTGAGGATGAAGCGCGGTCGCTCATCCAGCACCTCCGGGTGGAGGACGACCAGTACGATACGGCTTGGGAGTTATTGAACTCCCGCTACCAAAACTTACGTTTGTTAGCGGATGCGCACGCCGCACAGTTGATGGCCCTGCCCAAGGTGGCCAACAGGGCACAGTTGCGCCTGCAGTTGCTCACGCCCGTTACAGTGGCCTGTAACGCGCTCCGCACACTGGGGCTGCCGGTGGACCAATGGTCCTTTTTGCTGGTGCACATTGTATTGGGCAAATTACCCAATGACATCCGCTCGCGATTTGAGCGCGAGAATGCGGAACGGGATAGCACCACCCTACCAACATTCACTGACTTGGTGAAGTTTTTGGAGTTTGAGGCACGGGCTGCTGAGAATACCATGACGGACTCAGCGCCATCCAGAGCGCCTGAACGTAGGCCCTTGGAACCCTCATGGCGAGGAGGCCCCAACAGGGACGGCAACCGCCACCGCGTGGAGCTGGTGTGCGGGTTGCACACACGGCAGCAGTCGCGAGGGACGCGGACTGCCTGCAATGTGGCCGGATGGGCCACAGCCTGCTGCAATGCAGGGACTGGCAGAGACTGCCAGTACAAGATCGGCGCCGCATGGCAAAGCGGCATGAACTTTGCTTTTATTGTTTGGGCGGTCACTATGCACGTGACTGTCCCAGTGCCATACCATGCAGTGCATGCCGTGGGCTGCACCACGCGATGCTCTGCATGAACCGGAACGGGGATGGCCCCCGGTTGTTGAGGCAGGGGTCCCCTATGGGCGGGGGCGCTCCTGCGCGAAGCCCTCCACCATCGGACGGAGGACGCGGCTTCGCTCGTCGCACCCCCTCGGGAGGGGGTCGCGTACCGGCGCGGGTCTTGGCGGACCGGGACCACGCGCCCCAAGGTCATGGCCAGTATGTGGCTGGCCAGGCCCCGGATAGGGCCCCCATGGGCGGGGGCCCTAGATCGGACGTGAGAGTGGGGACACCCCCTCCACGCGGGTTACCAATACCCAACACATGCAGCCGCAGCGGTTTCTCCGCCGCTGCACGAGTACCCACGGCTGGAGTACCACCCGCCGTACCATATGTATGGCCGGGCCGCGGGTTATGCCCCCTCAGATGGGGATGTGCACTCGCCCGCCATATTATCCGGGTCAGTGGCGCGCCCCTGGTTTGGAGAGAGTGGGGAGCCCGTAACTAGCTTGCTCCCTTGCTGGGACAGAGCCGCGGACGGTTCTGCTCCCTACCGCGGTGGTCCGCGTATGGGGTCGTGGGGGAAGCCATTAATTTGAGAGCTCTGTTGGACTCAGGGGCTCAAAGCAGTTTGGTTACCACTCGAGTGGCACGCCAGTTAGGTTTAGTCGTGGAAGACTCGCCTGTGCCACTTCTTGGAGTTGGTGGCATACAAGTGAAGTGTCTGACGGGCCAGACACTTGTCACCTTTTCTTCGCTGAAGTCCTCCACAATGAGGATCACGACTTCGGCTATGGTAATGGATACCATTGCGGGTTGGCACCCCTCGACAGACATACCGCCGGGTGTGTTGTCTTTGGTTTCGGGTCTGGATTTGGCCGACCCCTTTGTCTTTCATCCCGGCCCAGTGGACTTGCTCCTGGGCTCGGACGTATTGGGTTGGATTTTGTTGGGTACACAGAAGGCTCTGGGTTCGTCTTCACTGATGGCAGTGTCTACGATTTTGGTTTTGCCCTGATGGGCCCTGTGTTTGATAATGGCACCGCGGAGGAGCCACCGGTTGTCGCATCTGCGTCCTTGGCCAAGACCATGCAAAGGTTTTGGGAGGTGGAGGAGCCACCTATGAGTTCCAGGATGGATCCGGAACACGCTGAGTGCGAAGCCCTTTTTCGATCGACCACGGAGAGGTTGCCCTCCGGTCGGTTTGTAACTAGGTTACCCTTTGTTGCCTCTCGTCCTAGCCTAGGGCAAAGTAGGGCGCTTGCGGAGAAACGACTGCTGTCCATGGAGCGACGTATGCAGCGTGACCACGTACTTCGCGATAAATATATTGAATTTATGCGCGAGTACGAGGATTTGGGTCACATGTCTCCGGCTCGAGTTGATTGGAGCTCAACTGAGCATTATTTTTTGCCCCACCACGCGGTGGTGAAGGCCTCAACGGGCAAGTTGCGGACCTGTCTTTGATGGGTCCGCACCCACTTCGAACGGAGTTTCGTTGAATCTATGTTTGCATTCAGGTCCCAAATTGCATAGGGACATAATTGACATCATCTTGAACTTTAGAAGACATCAAGTGGTTTTTGGCGCGGACATCCGGATGATGTTCCGCCAGACAGTCATACATCCTGAGGACAGGCGATTCCAGTTGATACTCTGGCGTGAGCGCCCTGAGGATCCTGTGACGGTGTATGAACTCAACACAAACACGTATGGTTTGAAATCTAGTCCCTATATCGCCATCAGATCATTGCTTGAATTGGCAGAGCGGGAACGGATCCGCTTTCCCCGTGGGGCTTCCGTGCTGTCACGTGACTTGTATGTTGATGACGTGTGCACCGGAGCCCAAAGTATTGAGGAGGCCCTCCTACTGCGGGATGAATTGATTGAAATATTGAAGACAGGTGGCTACGAGCTACGTAAGTGGTTGTCTAATGAGCCTAAAGTTCTAGAAGGGATCCCGGAGGATCACCAACAGAACCCTCACCTGTTTGAGGATGTGGATGATCCCAACAGGATAGCGGTGCTGGGCATGCAGTACCAGCCGCTAACCGATATTTTTACATTCCAAGTGGACTTGGAAATACCAAAAGTCTGGACTAAGAGAACGGTGTTGTCCGTAATAGCCCGTATGTTTGATCCAAGCGGTTGGATCAGTCCAGTGATATTCTCTGCAAAGTGTCTTCTTCAGAGACTTTGGACTTTGGGCGTCTCGTGGGACGAGCCGCTGTTTGGCTCTCCATTGGATGATTGGCTCGAGTTGTTTTCATCGATTAAGGAAGTCAATCGGATTGCCTTGCCTCGTCGAATATTGCCCCCGGGAAATATCGAGCCAGCCTGCATGGCTTTTGTGACGCGTCGGAGCGAGGCTACGCCGCGTCAGTCTATATGCGGACAGTTGACGCCGATGGCCGGGTCAATGTCTCGCTTTTGTTAGGGAAGAGCAAGGTCGCCCCCATCAGGACTAGGCTGACTATTCCCAAGCTTGAGTTGAGTGGAGCTCACCTTCTCTCTAAATTGTTGCATCACGTTGCCAGTGAGCTGGCGGCCACGGTCGAGATACGGGACATCTTCGCCTGGTCGGATAGCCAGGTCGCGCTTGCATGGTTGCGCGCGGCCCCACATACCTTGGAGGTTTTTGTTGGGAAATCGGGTTTCCCAAATCCAGAATATCGGAATTGATATAACATGGAGACATGTGCCGGGAGAGCTTAACCCAGCGGACTGTGCTTCCCGAGGTTGTACGGCACCAGAATTGGTGTCACACCCGCTCTGGTGGGGTCCAGAGTGGCTGATGGGATCAGAAACTTCTTGGCCTGTCTGTCAGACAGATGTTACTTCTTTGAGTTTGACTGGGCTCCGTGTACATGCTGTAGTCGCTGAGACGACGTCGGAGCCGGATTGGCTACTTGCTCGGTATAGCAGCTTGGATAAGCTTCTGGGTGTTACCAGTTGGATTAAGCGTTTCATACATAATTGTAGAAACCCACAGGCAAAGCGGTTGGAGCCGATTGCAGGTGCAGAAGAGCGCCGGAGCGCATTGTTGCATTGGGTCCGTGTCGTGCAGACCGGACGGTTTGAGTCAGAGCTTCGTATTTTGCGCGACGGACGCGCTAAGTTGAAGGGCGCGGTCGCTCGTTTGAACCCGTACATCGACTCGGATGGGCTTCTTCGGGTTGGAGGCAGGCTCCGGAAGGCGGATCTTCCATATGAGACTCGCCATCCTCTGTTGTTGCCCAAGGGCGGACCCTTGGTGCAGCTTTTGGTGTCTGATCGACACATTCGTAACGCCCATGCTGGGTGCAATGCTTTGTTGGCTATTTTGCAACGCGAGTTTTGGATTTTGTCTGCCCGAAGAGCAATCCGTAGTGTCCTGTTTCGATGTATTGCATGTTATAGGTTGAAGGCATCCACGATGCAACCACAGATGGGTGATTTGCCCGCTGATCGAATCCGACCTTCGAGACCGTTTGACGGCGTTGGAACCGATTTTGCCGGTCCCTTTTCGATCAAGGCTTCTCCCTTTCGTAATGCCCGTATTGTGAAGGGCTATTTGTGTGTATTTGTTTGTTTGGCCACCAAGGCTGTCCATTTGGAGGTGGTATCGGCTCTGACTACGGAGGCCTTCGTCGCCGCGTTGGATCGCTTTGTTTCGCGTCGAGGTCTACCTTCCCTTATTAGGTCTGATAATGGCACAAACTATAAAGGAACTGTAAATTATCTTAAGGATGTTTCTGTGTTTATTGATAAAAATTGTACTAGTTTAAGTCAAATTGCTGCCCAAAGGGGAATAACCTGGAAGTTTAGTCCCCCAAGTTGCCCCCATTGGGGAGGGATTTTTGAAGCGGCTGTGAAATCCGCAAAGACCCACCTCCGCCGCATTATCGGAGAAACGGCTCTAACTTTTGAAGAGCTGGCCACAGTGTTTTGTAAAGTTGAGGCGGTCCTCAACTCTCGTCCTCTCTGTCCGCTATCTCCAGATCCAAATGACTTGGAAGCTCTCACCCCTGGTCATTTTTTGGTGGGAGGGCCGTTGAATGCCCTGCCCGAATACCCGTGGAAGGATGAACGCGTATATCGGTTGTCGCGTTTTCAAATGTTTCAGCAAATGAGCCAGGACTTTTGGCGTCGCTGGTCACTTGAATATTTGCATTTGCTGCAAGCAAAGAGTGAAGTGGACAGACGAGACTAGACACTCCCAGGGAGGGTGATTTAGTATTGTTAAAAGAGGCAAATTTGCCCTCATTGCTTCGGCGACGAGCTCGCATATTACGTTTGATTCTTGGCGGAGATGGCACTCCGCGTGTGGCTGAGGTGTTGGTCGACGGTTCGATTTTAAGGAGAGGTGTGACCTCTCTCGCCCGCCTTCCCGTAGAGTAAGCTGGCGGTCTGCTTCTCAGAACAGGACGGGGGGATGTTTGTAATATATTGGGTAGAACTAAACGCAGGCGTTTCGCATTGCTGCCGCCAGAGGGCGTTCGGGGTTTTGTTCCGCTAGCGTGAATGGCGTCCGCCACGGTTGCCATTGTCAGGGGGCGATATCGGTTTGATTTTGTACACGCGAGAGCAGTCTCGCGTCTTTTGCTTGTTGTTTAGTTTGAGTGATAATTGTGAATTTCTATTTTGTTAAATAACTATTGAATTTGTGTTTGTGAAAAACTCTGTTATTGTGACTTTTTCTTGTGAGAGGTGAAACGTGGCTGGCTGTTCACATCTGGCTGTTCCAAGTGAAACTACGGGAAGAAATCTATTTATTTGTCCTGGGGAATTGAGATCTCAAGGGTTAGGTAGGGTGATTAGGAATTCCCCCTTCCCGAAGACACTCAAGTTTGGATCCGAAGAGAAAGAAGATTTAATTTGGTAAGTGTTCAATTGTAGTTAATTTATAGGTTAGGTTATCATATAAGGCCCTGTAGCTCCCTTCATAAGCTACGGTGGTAGCAGACTGCGTATAGCTTAAGTTAGATTCTAGTCGGACAAGCGTGGTGTCGCGTGGAGATTTTTTCCCGGTACTTAATTTTACCGGTAGATTTTTCCCGGTGAAGTTCCGGTACAGAATTCTTCCCGCCGCTTCGTTTGTCCGGATTCTCTCACCACATTTTCTGGCAGCAGAGCGTAGTTGCTCTGCACAAACAAATACACACAAATAGCCCTTCACAATACGGGCATTACGAAAGGGAGAAGCCTTGATCGAAAAGGGACCGGCAAAATCGGTTCCAACGCCGTCAAGCGGCCTCGAAGGTCGGATTCGATCAGCGGGCAAATCACCCATCTGTGGTTGCATCGTGGATGCCTTCAACCTATAACATGCAATACATCGAAACAGGACACTACGGATTGCTCTTCGGGCAGACAAAATCCAAAACTCGCGTTGCAAAATAGCCAACAAAGCATTGCACCCAGCATGGGCGTTACGAATGTGTCGATCAGACACCAAAAGCTGCACCAAGGGTCCGCCCTTGGGTAACAACAGAGGATGGCGAGTCTCATATGGAAGATCCGCCTTCCGGAGCCTGCCTCCAACCCGAAGAAGCCCATCCGAGTCGATGTACGGGTTCAAACGAGCGACCGCGCCCTTCAACTTAGCGCGTCCGTCGCGCAAAATACGAAGCTCTGACTCAAACCGTCCGGTCTGCACGACACGGACCCAATGCAACAATGCGCTCCGGCGCTCTTCTGCACCTGCAATCGGCTCCAGCCGCTTTGCCTGTGGGTTTCTACAATTATGTATGAAACGCTTAATCCAACTGGTAACACCCAGAAGCTTATCCAAACTGCTATACCGAGCAAAGTAGCCAATCCGGCTCCGACGTCGTCTCAGCGACTACAGCATGTACACGGAGCCCAGTCAAACTCAAAGAAGTAACATCTGTCTGACAGACAGGCCAAGAAGTTTCTGATCCCATCAGCCACTCTGGACCCCACCAGAGCGGGTGTGACACGAATTCCTGGTGCCGTACAACCTCGGGAGGCACAGTCCGCTGGGTTAAGCTCTCCCGGCACATGTCTCCATGTTATATCAATTCCGATATTCTGGATTTGGGAAACCCGATTTCCCACAAAAACCTCCAAGGTATGTGGGGCCGCGCGCAACCATGCAAGCGCGACCTGGCTATCCGACCAGGCGAAGATGTCTCGTATCTCGACCGTGGCCGCCAGCTCACATGCAACGTGATGCAACAATTTAAGAAGGTGAGCTCCACTCAACTCCAAGCTTGGGAATAGTCAGCCTAGTCCTGATGGGGCGACCTTGCTCTTCCCTAACAAAAGCGAGACATTGACCCGGCCATCGGCGTCAACTGTCCGCACATATAGAACTGACGCGGCGTAGCCTCGCTCCGACGCGTCACAAAAGCCATGCAGGCTGGCTCGATATTTCCCAGGGGGGGGCAATATTCGACGAGGCAAGGCAATCCGATTGACTTCCTTCATTGATGAAAACAACTCGAGCCAATCATCCAATGGAGGACCAAACAGCGGCTCGTCCCACGAGACGCCCAAAGTCCAAAGTCTCTGAAGAAGACACTTCGCAGAGAATATCACTGGACTGATCCAACCGCTTGGATCAAACATACGAGCTATTACGGACAACACCGTTCTCTTAGTCCAGACCTTTGGTATTTCCAAGTCCACTTGGAATGTAAAAATATCGAGTTAGCGGCTGGTACTGCATGCCCAGCACCGCTATCCTGTTGGGATCATCCACATCCTCAAACAGGTGAGGGTTCTGTTGGTGATCCTCCGGGATCCCTTCTAGAGCACTTTAGGCTCATTAGACAACCACTTACGTAGCTCGTAGCCACCTGTCTTCAATATTTCAATCAATTCATCCCCGCAGTAGGAGGGGGCCTCCTCAATACTTTGGGCTCCGGTGCACACGTCATCAACATACAAGTCACGTGACAGCACGGAAGCCCCACGGGGAAAGCGGATCCGTTCCCGCTCTGCCAATTCAAGCAATGATCTGATGGCGATATAGGGACTAGATTTCAAACCATACGTGTTTGTGTTGAGTTCATACACCGTCACAGGATCCTCGGGGCGCTCACGCCAGAGTATCAACTGGGAATCGCCTGTCCTCAGGATGCTATGACTGTCTGGCGGAACATCATCCGGATGTCCGCGCCAAAAACCACTTTGATGTCTTCTAAAGTTCAAGATGATGTCAATTATGTCCCTATGCAATTTGGGACGAATGCAATGCAAACATAGATTCAACTTGAAACTCCGTTCGGAAGTGGGTGCGGACCCATCAAAGACGGTCCGCAACTTGCCGTTGAGGCCTTCACCACCGCGTGAGGTGGGGCAAAAAATAATGCTCAGTTGAGCTCCAATCCAACTCGAGCCGGAGACATGTGACCCAAATCCTCGTACTCGCGCATCCGAATTCAATATATTTATCGCGAAGTACGTGGTCACGCTGCATGCGTCGCTCCATGGACAGCAGTCGTTTCTCCGCATAGCGCCCTACTTTGCCCCCTAGAAGCTAGGACGAGAGGCAACAAAGGGGTAACCTAGTTACAAACCGACCGGAGGGAGCAACCTCTCCGTGGTCGATCGAAAAAGGGCTTCGCACTCAGCGTGTTCCGGATCCATCCTGGAACTCATAGGTGGCTCCTCCACCTCCCAAAACCTTTGCATGGTCTTGGCCAAGGACGCAGATGCGACAACCGGTGGCTCCTCCGCGGTGCCATTATCAAACACAGGGCCCATCAGGGCAAAACCAAAAATCGTAGACACTGCCATCAGTGAAGACGAACCCAGAGCCTTCTGTGTACCCAACAAAATCCAACCCAATACGTCCGAGCCCAGGAGCAAGTCCACTGGGCCGGGATGAAAGACAAAGGGGTCGGCCAAATCCAGACCCGAAACCAAAGACAACACACCCGGCGGTATGTCTGTCGAGGGGTGCCAACCCGCAATGGTATCCATTACCATAGCCGAAGTCGTGATCCTCATTGTGGAGGACTTCAGCGAAGAAAAGGTGACAAGTGTCTGGCCCGTCAGACACTTCACTTGTATGCCACCAACTCCAAGAAGTGGCACAGGCGAGTCTTCCACGACTAAACCTAACTGGCGTGCCACTCGAGTGGTAACCAAACTGCTTTGAGCCCCTGAGTCCAACAGAGCTCTCAAATTAATGGCTTCCCCCACGACCCCATACGCGGACCACCGCGGTAGGGAGCAGAACCGTCCGCGGCTCTGTCCCAGCAAGGGAGCAAGCTAGTTACGGGCTCCCCACTCTCTCCAAACCAGGGGCGCGCCACTGACCCGGATAATATGGCGGGCGAGTGCACATCCCCATCTGAGGGGGGGCATAACCCGCGGCCCGGCCATACATATGGTACGGCGGGTGGTACTCCAGCCGTGGGTACTCGTGCAGCGGCGGAGAAAACCGCTGCGGCTGCATGTGTTGGGTATTGGTAACCCGCGTGGAGGGGGGTGTCCCCACTCTCACGTCCGATCTAGGGCCCCCGCCCATGGGGGCCCTATCCGGGGCCTGGCCAGCCACATACTGGCCATGACCTTGGGGCGCGTGGTCCCGGTCCGCCAAGACCCGCGCAGGTACGCGACCCCCCTCCCGAGGGGGGGTGCGACGAGCGAAGCCGCGTCCTCCGTCCGATGGTGGAGGGCTTCGCGCAGGAGCGCCCCCGCCCATAGGGGACCCCTGCCTCAACAACCGGGTGCCATCCCCGTTCCGGTTCATGCAGAGCATCACGTGGTGCAGCCCACGGCATGCACTGCATGGTATGGCACTGGGACAGTCACGTGCATAGTGACCGCCCAAACAATAAAAGCAAAGTTCATGCCGCTTTGCCATGCGGCGCCGATCTTGTACTGGCAGTCTCTGCCAGTCCCTGCATTGCAGCAGGCTGTGGCCCATCCGGCCACATTGCAGGCAGTCCGCGTCCCTCGCGACTGCTGCCGTGTGTGCAACCCGCACACCAGCTCCACGCGGTGGCGGTTGCCGTCCCTGTTGGGGCTTCCCTCGCCATGAGGGTTCCAAGGGCCTACGTTCAGGCGCTCTGGATGGCGCTGAGTCCGTCATGGTATTCTCAGCAGCCCGTGCCTCAAACTCCAAAAACTTCACCAAGTCAGTGAATGTTGGTAGGGTGGTGCTATCCTGTTCCGCATTCTCGCGCTCAAATCGCGAGCGGATGTCATTGGGTAATTTGCCCAATACAATGTGCACCAGCAAAAAGGACCATTGGTCCACCGGCAGCCCCAGTGTGCGGAGCGCGTTACAGGCCACTGTAACGGGCGTGAGCAACTGCAGGCGCAACTGTGCCCTGTTGGCCACCTTGGGCAGGGCCATCAACTGTGCGGCGTGCGCATCCGCTAACAAACGTAAGTTTTGGTAGCGGGAGTTCAATAACTCCTGCCGTATCGTACTGGTCGTCCTCCACCCGGAGGTGCTGGATGAGCGACCGCGCTTCATCCTCAAGAGTGGAGAGGAGGTAGCCCATCTTCTGGGCCTTCGACAAATCCTGTCGTGCTACGACCAGGACTCAAACATATTTTTATATGCTACCCACTCCTCCATCCTACCCCCAAAGTGGGACAGCTGAAGGGTGGGGAGCCGACCAGTAACCGCTGGTCCTTCCTGTTCAACAGGTGTGCGAGGGCTGGTCCGCCAGCCTGTCTCGCCCTTATTGCGGTCACCGCCTCCGCGATATCATCGTGCAGACTCAGGATCTGGTCCATGTCCGCCATGTGACCTGCGTAGGCCTCCGGGGTAAGATCGGCTTCGGTAAGCGCCGCCATGGCCGCTTCCGCGCTAATCAATCGTGAGTGGAGGTGATCCGCTCTTAGCAGTATGGCGCCCTCCCTGTCCTTCCGGGACAGGAGTCCTCCGGCCGTCACAAACCATCTCAATTCGTTGGCGAGTGTCGCCCTAGCATTGGAGGCCTTCGCCATCGCGTCAAGTCACAAACAAAAAATAACAAAAGGTAAATAAAAACAACAAAATCAAGCAACTACACGAAGAACCGCGGTAGGTATGAGAATGGCACAAACCCGGAACGCACGGTACAAACCGCAAACAAATACAAAAAAGGTTACAAATATTCTTATACAAACAAACTAAGAAAAATCTAATAATTTTTACAAACAATTAATTATTTTTTACAAACGAACAAATAGAGGGTAGATAAACTACGCTCTGCTACCAGAAAATGTGCAGAGCAACTACGCTCTGCTGCCAGAAAATGTGCGCAGAGAGAATCCGGACAAACGAAGCGGCGGGAAGAATTCTGTACCGGAACTTTACCGGGAAAAAATCTACCGGTAAAATTAAGTACCGGGAAAAAATCTCCACGCGACACCACGCTTGTCCGACTAGAATCTAACTTAAGCTATACGCAGTCTGCTACCACCGTAGCTTATGAAGGGAGCTACAGGGCCCTATATGATAACCTAACCTATAAATTAACTAGAATTGAACACTTACCAAACTAAATCTTCTTTCTCTTCGGATCCAAACTTGAGTGTCTTCGGGAAGGGGAATTCCTAATTACCCTACCTAACCCTTGAGATCTCAATTCCCCATAACAACTAAATAGATTTCTTCCCGTAGTTTCACTCGGGAACAGCCAGATGTGAACAGCCAGCCACGTTTCACCTCTCACAAGAAAAAGTCACAATAACAGAGTTTTTCACAAACACAAATTCAATAGTTATTTAACAAACAGGAAATTCACAATTATCACTCAAACTAAACAACAAGCAAAAAGACGCTGAGATTGCCCGCGTATTAAAATCAAACCGATATCGCCCTGGACAATGCAAATGGCGGACACCACACGCGACGCCATCCACGCTAGCAGTGTGAAAACCCCCGAAAACGCCCTCTGGCGGCGATAGCAATGCGAAACGCCTGCGTTTAGTTTTACCCAATATATTACAAACATTGTTTTAATTTGACGGACGCGTGCGAACTCGTTCAATTAGGCCAAGGCCACTGCCAGAGTGCGAACAATGTAAAGAATGTACCAAACTATCCTTGGTGCGAAAGAGAAAATGAGTCTGCTCTGCACTCGCATGTATTTTGCTCATAACGAAGCATGCCATTCTACATACCACTGCAGCCAAAATTGTCTATGCTCGTATATATTTCGCTCTTATAAATTAGAGCAAACTGTATTATATTACAGAGTTGCTCTGTACTGGTAAGCAGTATGCTCTATAAGTACGAGAGCATATTGCGTGCGATCACAGAGCACTCCCTGTCTGTGATGGTACACATTATGGCAATACGCCACCCTGGCGGTGTCGTGCGGGCGCGGCGTGGCGGCGCGCAGGTCGGGGTGTCGCGCGGTGATCACGCGCGCGGTACGGCACGAGCCGGTCGCGTTGCCTTCACTCTGCCTCACCCTGGCGGTGTCGTCGCGCGGCGATCACGCGCGTGGCGGCGCGCAGGCTCACCTGCATGTCGCGGCGGTGATCCGCACGCGCGCGGTACGGCGCAGGTCGGGGCGTCGCGCGCGTGATCACTCTGGTACTCACCCTGGCGATCCGCGCGCCGCCACGCCGCGCCCGCACGACACCGCCAGGGTGAGCGCCAGAGTGAAGGCAACGCGACCGGCCTCGTGCCGTACCGCGCGCGTGATCACCGCGCGACACCCTGACCTGCGCGCCGCCACGCCGCGCCCGCACGACACCGCCAGGGTGAGTACCAGAGTGAAGGCAACGCGACCGGCTCGTGCCGTACCGCGCGCGTGATCACCGCGCGACACCCCGACCTGCGCGCCGCCACGCCGCGCCCGCACGACACCGCCAGGGTGAGTACCAGAGCGAAGGCAACGCGACCGGCTCGTGCCGTACCGCGCGCGTGATCACCGCGCGACACCGACCTGCGCGCCGCCACGCCGCGCCCGCACGACACCGCCAGGGTGAGTACCAGAGTGAAGGCAACGCGACCGGCTCGTGCCGTACCGCGCGCGTGATCACCGCGCGACACCCCGACCTGCGCGCCGCCACGCCGCGCCCGCACGACACCGCCAGGGTGAGTACCAGAGTGAAGGCAACGCGACCGGCTCGTGCCGTACCGCGCGCGTGATCACCGCGCGACACCCCGACCTGCGCGCCGCCACGCCGCGCCCGCACGACACCGCCAGGGTGAGTACCAGAGTGAAGGCAACGCGACCGGCTCGTGCCGTACCGCGCGCGTGATCACCGCGCGACACCCCGACCTGCGCGCCGCCACGCCGCGCCCGCACGACACCGCCAGGGTGAGTACCAGAGTGAAGGCAACGCGACCGGCTCGTGCCGTACCGCGCGCGTGATCACCGCGCGACACCCCGACCTGCGCGCCGCCACGCCGCGCCCGCACGACACCGCCAGGGTGAGTACCAGAGTGAAGGCAACGCGACCGGCTCGTGCCGTACCGCGCGCGTGATCACCGCGCGACACCCCGACCTGCGCGCCGCCACGCCGCGCCCGCACGACACCGCCAGGGTGAGTACCAGAGTGAAGGCAACGCGACCGGCTCGTGCCGTACCGCGCGCGTGATCACCGCGCGACACCCCGACCTGCGCGCCGCCACGCCGCGCCCGCACGACACCGCCAGGGTGAGTACCAGAGTGAAGGCAACGCGACCGGCTCGTGCCGTACCGCGCGCGTGATCACCGCGCGACACCCCGACCTGCGCGCCGCCACGCCGCGCCCGCACGACACCGCCAGGGTGAGTACCAGAGTGAAGGCAACGCGACCGGCTCGTGCCGTACCGCGCGCGTGATCACCGCGCGACACCCCGACCTGCGCGCCGCCACGCCGCGCCCGCACGACACCGCCAGGGTGAGTACCAGAGTGAAGGCAACGCGACCGGCTCGTGCCGTACCGCGCGCGTGATCACCGCGCGACACCCCGACCTGCGCGCCGCCACGCCGCGCCCGCACGACACCGCCAGGGTGAGTACCAGAGTGAAGGCAACGCGACCGGCTCGTGCCGTACCGCGCGCGTGATCACCGCGCGACACCCCGACCTGCGCGCCGCCACGCCGCGCCCGCACGACACCGCCAGGGTGAGTACCAGAGTGAAGGCAACGCGACCGGCTCGTGCCGTACCGCGCGCGTGATCACCGCGCGACACCCCGACCTGCGCGCCGCCACGCCGCGCCCGCACGACACCGCCAGGGTGAGTACCAGAGTGAAGGCAACGCGACCGGCTCGTGCCGTACCGCGCGCGTGATCACCGCGCGACACCCCGACCTGCGCGCCGCCACGCCGCGCCCGCACGACACCGCCAGGGTGAGTACCAGAGTGAAGGCAACGCGACCGGCTCGTGCCGTACCGCGCGCGTGATCACCGCGCGACACCCCGACCTGCGCGCCGCCACGCCGCGCCCGCACGACACCGCCAGGGTGAGTACCAGAGTGAAGGCAACGCGACCGGCTCGTGCCGTACCGCGCGCGTGATCACCGCGCGACACCCCGACCTGCGCGCCGCCACGCCGCGCCCGCACGACACCGCCAGGGTGAGTACCAGAGTGAAGGCAACGCGACCGGCTCGTGCCGTACCGCGCGCGTGATCACCGCGCGACACCCCGACCTGCGCGCCGCCACGCCGCGCCCGCACGACACCGCCAGGGTGAGTACCAGAGTGAAGGCAACGCGACCGGCTCGTGCCGTACCGCGCGCGTGATCACCGCGCGACACCCCGACCTGCGCGCCGCCACGCCGCGCCCGCACGACACCGCCAGGGTGAGTACCAGAGTGAAGGCAACGCGACCGGCTCGTGCCGTACCGCGCGCGTGATCACCGCGCGACACCCCGACCTGCGCGCCGCCACGCCGCGCCCGCACGACACCGCCAGGGTGAGTACCAGAGTGAAGGCAACGCGACCGGCCCAAACCGTAATGGGCGCCGTGATCACCGCGCGACACCCTGACCTCGCCCGCACGACACCGCCAGGGGGAGTATAAACGACAACTCTACTACGTAGATGACCTATTGCCTACTTCCAAAACTTTTTCCAACCAACTCGCAAACTGCACGGGTTGAATGCCCTTGCACAGCACACACGAGGTGCTTGCACCTCGCAATCCACGCGACATCTAGCATTGTAATCCAAACTTCGTTCATGTGATGATGATGGTATTATATTTAGCAGGTATGTGTGTGGCGGCAGGTGTGGCAGGTGCCGGGGTGCGTGGGGCGCGTGGGGTTCATCGCGTCCATGACGCAGGCGTTCTGCTCCTCCCGCAACCATTGCGGCTCACCGCCGATGGGAACTCTCAGAAGGTAGCGTCTGCTTCACTTCGTTACTTCAAATTAAGTTCTCATTCCCAAGCAGTAGCGAATTTAAGGGGGGCACATGCATACGTTGTATCAGATCACTATGTTTTTTTTATCTATAAGAAGAAGAGCAGTAAATGGTAAGTTGTAGGAATAAGTTTATAGTTAATAGGTTAGTTTTAGTGCTTTAGGGTTCCGTAACTCCCTATATAAGTTATGGTGGTAGCAGAGTGCATTTAAGTTAGTTTCTAAGCTCAGGTCGGACAGACGTAGTGCCGTATCGAATTGTTACCGTCAGTTACCCATCGGTCTTTTTTGTTACCCATCGGTCTTTTTGGTTACCCGGTCTGTTTCGGTAACGAACGTTCACGGTGCTTCGTTTGTCCCGAATCTCTGCCACATTGCCCAATAAACGCATGACAATTAATAATATCGAAGCAATGTGATAAATAAGGTAAATTTCAAATCCTAATTATCCAAGTTGCTTGTCACTCCGGCTAATATTATAAATGCGAAAGCTTGGATGTGGATTTGTTAGTATGTGAGATGTCATACTTCAATCACGCAAAATTCACTCAATTGAATTTGATGAAATTTGGCACACGCAAAATATACGTAAATAAAAACACAGGTACTTTTTAACCCGAAATTCACGAGCGTCTGGGGCGCAGCTAGTTATTCATAAATGCGCGGGCAATAGTGAAAATTCATGGCTCATGGCTTCGCCCGCGTGAATTTTCCACGGGAACAGTGCCTTTTTCCCGGGAGCAAAAAGTACCCATGTGCTATCTCCAGGTCATTATCTACTCTCTGTACCAAATTTCACTGAAATCTGTCCAGGGATTTTGCGTATTGAGAAGTCAAACATCTCCTTACAACTCACAAATTCACAAACTCATATCCAAACATTCGCATTTATAATATTAGTATGGATGTTGATATTTCATTGTTACTTGGACCATATAATAGAAGTATATAAATTACACTTTTCTATATACACGCGGCCGCGGCCGTGACACGCTCAGTTTCTCCGCTCCACACAGATGTTTATGTCTCGCCCAATATTATTCTCGTGGTTACGTCAGATAGGCAACAAGTAGTATGCTAATAAATTATATGCAATTACTTTTAGTTTGGTCTCCATTTCTGAAGACTCATTGATTTAGCTTTTGTTGTGATGTGGGCTGTTTGTTTGTTCCGGGCTAGCGGTTTCATTTCTGAACGGATTTATTTGCAATGTTTTGCTGAGATTTTTCACGTTATAGGGAAAATGGGGATAAAAAGGCGCTTGCTGTGGCGTTAATTAGGAAAGAATTTTAATCATTTTTGGAGGAACGTTTTCAGACTCAATCCAACCTTGATAATTCTGGGGTATATCACTTCGGCGACCAAAGTGGAATAAACCGATTCCCTATGGGTTGTTGTAAAAAATAACAAAAAGGGGACGTTTTTGCTAAGCGCTACGGTGGAGGAGACAACTCCTTCGAGGTCTACTGTTCGTTCATAGAACAACTAGGTAGATCAATCGTGACGGGAATCTTTGCTGATTAAGAACCTAGTTATTTTGCGGATAGACCGTTTATTTGGCGAACACATATTTTTTTTTTGGATTTTTGAGCATCGCAGATGCAATTAGTACCTACTGAAGTACTTTCATGCAGTAGAAATTAGATAAGGTGAAAAAATTCCATGCGAGCAGGACTCTTCGCTCCTCGCGTCCCTGCTCGCATGGAACACATATTATTTTAAGCTGACTATTTATGATTAAATTACTGATTTATAATCCAGATTATTTGGTGAAACAAGGATTGCTGATCGTTTATTTTTTCTTGCATACAAAAATTTTTTAAACGCCTGACTCAAATTATTAAAATACTCGATTTTTGTATTAACCAAATGTTATTATTACGGCTGGACCTTTTAATTACTTCTTTTACTTCGTTCTTACTTTTCGTTCTTACTTTTGAGGTCTCCTTTTTGCCCGTTTAGATTATTGATCTATGAATTAAATTCGCTTTCAAAAATAGGATGCTTCCAACAGATCGATTTAACCAAATTGGAAATCACCTTTCAAAGAATCTAGATCACAGCAATTTTGGAGGTAGTTTGTCTTTTAAAGCCAGTTGGGCTCTAGCTAGTTTATCAGAAGAGATCCCGCCAATATTGCCATCGGTACACTGTAACTGTCCGTGGGCAGGTGTGCCTCGCTGGGCTCGGCGGAGGTGTCGCTGGCGGGACGGCGCTGCGCGGCGGGGCGGGCGGGGGAGCTGGCGGGGGCGGTGCGCGCGGCGCTGCGGGCAAGCGGCCGCAGCATGCGGGCTGGGTGCGCTGGCACGGCCTGCCTCAACCGGCCCATGATCCTCATCGGCGGGTAGCGGGCGGCGGGGCACGGACGTACCGCATTGGCCGCGCGGCCGCCGGGGGGAGGGGGGAGGGGGAGGGGGACCAGCTACACGACGATCAGGTTACATTTTTTTCCATTTCTATTTAAATACATGTCTATATGTAATGTAGCGATACTATTCTACGAATTTAACATGAGATGCCTATTCAACTTAATACTATAAATGCGAAATAAGTGAGGTAATTTGTTTATTTATTTGTTCGTTAGTTATTTTTTCGCACTTTATCTGGTGGTGATTAGTCTTTGTGAAATTTCTGCATACACATAATTAGAAGTGTTGAGGGTAAGGACATACTGTACCTTTTTCATTCCGGAAAAAGCACCTCATCCCGGGTGGGAAATCTGACGGGGGTAAAAGCTAGGAAAGAAAATAAGTGAAAAAATCTTCCAAAATTCAACGTAACAACATATTGTTATCCATAGTCGGAGTCGGAGAGTCGGGCGGGCTGACGCACCTGGACTCTGCATGGGCGCGGCACGCGCATGGTGTGGACGTGAGCGCCAAGCCGGAGACGGACCGCGCGGCGCGGGCCGAGGGCTCGCGGGAGGTGGGCGCGCGGCTGCAGCGGCTGCTGCGTGCGACGCGCGCCTGCCCCAAGGGCGACGCGCTCAGCGTGGCGCAGTGTGGCGGGGGTGCTGGCGGCCAAGCGCACGCCCGACCTCATCCCGCTGTGCCAGCGCGCTGCCATAGCGCTGGACTGCGTGCGCCGTCAGCATCGTGCTGCCGCGCGGCGAGCGCGCGCGGCGGCGCGCTGCTGCGATGCAGGCTGCACGGTGCAAGCACGCGGCGCGCGCACGCAAGCGCGGAGATGGAGGCGCTGGTGGGCGCGGCGCTGGCGGCGCTCGCGCTCTACGACATGTGCAAGGCGGTGGACTGCGCGCATGCGCGTCACCTGACTCTGCGGCTGCTATGCGCAAGGCGGGCGGCCGCTCCAGCTGGCCGAGCGAGCACCGCGAGCCTGACGCACCGAAGCGATGCGCCCGCTCTCCGAGGACAAATTACAGCCCGGACGAAACGTACGCGCCGACGAATCTCATGCACTTTCTAAATCGCGGAAACAGAGTGATCAACAGTTCAGGCGACGAAATGTCAGAAGCTCTATGATTAATATCGTTAGTATTTGCCAAGTACCTTAAATCTCATAAGGTAGGCAACGCAAAAAGATTGAATAGGCAATGTATGAAAATTTTTGTAAAAACGCTTGGTATTTTTTTCGGTAGTAGTGGGAATAACATTCCTGATTAGCCTGTAAAAATCTTAGATTTTTCTGCGTTCTACCAATTAATTATAAAAAAATATTCTTTTTAATTATCTCAAAAATGACGGAGCTCCGACTGTAAAACGTGATATTTCCTATGCCATATAATATTAAAAAATGCAAGTGTCACTTGTTATGTCAGTTTGAATGACTATGAGATTGTCACAAGATTCCCTGATCTGATGACACTGATGAGACTTCTTATATTCAGTTCACCACAAGAGTTTCCACAACAACGATGTCCAAATTGTCCAAACACTATGGGATCAGAGTTCCAGTAATTGAAAATCGCCAGAGTCGTCACTTATTATTTCGCACTTGTATCTTTTCGATCTTTCTCTTAGCTCGTCTAAAGATGAACTTTGAACTCGGCGCCGAACAACCCACGCTTATATAGGCCACCCAAATCCCTCGAGCTACTTCCTCGAATGTTCCTGACCTAACTCGGGGTCGAAACGATCGAGTATATCGCCATCCCGCTCTCTTTATGGCTGTCACTTTTTTCTTTAAGTTGCAAGCGACTATAAACCTTATCTGTACATGGTACAGTAAGGTCTATTATTGCCCCATGCACCGCCGATCATTTCTAGAACCAAAGAAGATTCGACGAAGCGTAAGTCTAGAACATCCTCCAGTACTTGCGTACTTTTCTAGACTTCTGCCGGTGCGTTTTCGTAACAGTAATATCATTAATCAAATGTCAAATAACACTTGCATTATTTAAAATCTCATGGCATAGAAAAAGATCCCTAACAGCCATTGTTAGCTCCGCCATTTTTGAGCGAATTATAAAAACGATATTTATTACAATTAATTGGTAGAACAAAAACATTCTAAGATTTTTACAGGCTAATCAGGAATGTTATTCCTACAAACAGAAAAATATTTAAGCGTTTCAAAAAAATTCATATCTATCTAAGCAACACAATACCAAAAATGATGGAAGTGAAAAACTACATAACGATTTATGTTTCAAGTTTCTAACATTTGTCAACTAAACCAGCTTAAACCCCTCTGATACACTTTTCCATTATAATTAAGTTCTACAATAATTATTTTTATCATTTAAATTTTTTGACACGTTGGAATTTTTTATTAAAATTTTAATTGATAATAACACTGTCTTCATAAAAATTCACTAACACTTGCTAAACCTCCCAAGTGGCAAAAAATGGAGTCCGGACCCGTGCTTCACCATGATCTTACAAGTATTCTAATGATTTTTGTACTATCACACTTTGTACACTTATAGACAAATATAAGTGTGAATTTGGGCACAGTAAAAGTGCTATTTACTCACTGTTGTCCTGTTATGTTCTTAAGAACAGCAATTTTAATCTTACAATAATCTTCCTAATGCCAGAGCAAATATTCTGGCCAGAATCTTAGAGGCATGGTGTTGTTTTGTAAATGCTGTCTAAGAGTGATTCCCCCTCATTTTCTTCGTAGTGATCTCACTGCAAAGAGCATAACTATTCTAACAATATGACAGGGTCCAAGACATTTTTACCACTTGGGTTATTTTTGTGACTAAAATTGGTTTAATAAGTGTGTCATGTCATAACTTAGGTGTAGGGTGAGGGTAGGTACCTATACTTTTAAAATTTAAAAAATACTGGTCAAACTAGTTATGTGACAAGACTGTGATAATTAATGTATAAACCCTGTACTCATATCAGATGGAGTGCATTAATAAAAGTACAGTCATATAATATTATAATTCAAGTTAGATGTAAGCATACTACTATTGTATCAAAGATTTTTGATCTGAAAATTTATTAATTTTTAAGTATAATTATATATTTTTACGAACATGACGGTGATGTTATAATATTTATTTATTTAAATATCTAGGAAATGGATCATATTCTGATAAGTCAATGTGGCCATTTTAGACAAAAATGTGAACTTTGTCCCAAATCACACGGTCCGCAGTCAGGCATATATATTATGTACAATTAATACTTTTATTTCATTTCAATGCTGTCATGGGACTGTGATTTGGAACAAAGTTATTATTATGATATGTTTACTTTCTTTATACTCTATTACAAAGGGCTTCCAAATTTGAGATGCACATCACCTTTAGTCTGTAAGCACCTAAATAAAAAAAGTTGTTGTTAACAAAAAAAAATTTTATTTCAATTTTTGTAGTTATAAATATCACCTTGCAATAAAACATGTGACATAAATTAAATCTAATGAAGCTAATTATTTAGAAAATGAAAATTGTTTTCAGGAGTGTGTTACAATTACTCTCAACCAGCAGTGCTAACCCCAATCATTTTGACTTTTTAATTTCTACACACATTCTTTTTTGAGAAATTATGTAAAGATTCTGAAAGCAGTTTCAGGGATGCATGTGATGACTTACAAACCAAAATAAATCTAATAGGTTAATATTTTTTAAGTAAAGCTTTTAGTTAGTTGGACATATAGAGACTATTGTCAGTGGGGTCACCCACTGGCAACAAGCACATTTGTCTTGGCTTGAGGCTGTTCCTCTGCAGGCTTCATTGCGCGTTCGTTCCGCTGCACGCGGATGTCGTGGCACCTGATGTACTCATTCACGATCTCCTGCCCCTTCTTAGTCAGCTGTCTCTCCTGAAGCGCCAAAGCCAGCGCTTTGGGCAGTCGTTCGCGATTGCTTTCCAAGTTCTGGTGGTAATACTTCTGCCACTGTTCGCTCCACTAGGGACACCGCCCACCATCCTAAAACACTTGCGGCTTCCCTCCACGCCTTTCAGAGTCTCATAATAACAATCCCTGTTGAAACATTACAATCATATATAAATAATGAAATGCGTAAAAGTAGTAAAAACAAACGTTAAGTCGGTACTTGTTACATAGAATACTCACTTGTGTTCGCGTTAAGATCCATTTCTAATTCTGATATTTTTATTTGCAAGCTGTCTCTGTTCAGTTCGAAGGTTTTGAAATCCACTGAAAACTTCGTCTCCGGACTTCCCTTGTCCACCTTTTGGTGCTGTTTTAGCCATTGTATTATTTAAGGTTATTTTTCAGTTAAATTATACAATAAATTCTAATAAAAACAATTACTTTTCTAGACAGATGTTGGCGACAAGAGAAAGATTTATTTGGTAACTACCTTCACCTAACCTCAAGATAAGTTAGGTAAAATCACTAGGTACCAATGTTAAATAAGAGACAGTAATAACACACGTACACGAACTAAATAGAGAACCACTTAGGAACATACATAATCCTGAATAACCACCATAGGATATTATTTCTCTGAGCTAGGCCTACCTGAAACCTACTCGGTATGTTTTAGGGTTATGTACAGAGAGAAAAAATCACTGTTATAGAGAAAAATCACTGTTATGTACAGAGAGAAAACACTGTTATGTACCTAGTATATATTTTAATTATATTGATGATTGACTGCCAGTGTGACTGTTTTAAAATTTGACAAAATACCAAACATAATTCTGTCAGTACTAAAAATACTAAAAAGCAAAATTCAAAATACCAAAATTATACTAACATTTTTTTCAGAAATATGCTACACAAAACACACATTTCAACAACAAATCCGAATAATCTTTTCAAAATTTAACTGACGAGCAAAAAAGGACGCCGTATTGGACAATTGTGCGGAGGATAAAAAGAAGGGGAAGCGTACGGGTAGTAATGTATTTCAAGGAAAAAGGGGAAACTTTCTTGGAAATATTTATGAGAACGGAAAAATTTTAAAACCCGAAGAATTCCGAGTTTTCAACGGAAGAAATTTTCGGGAGGAAGGAAGGAGGGGTTTTAATAAAACACGCCGAAAATACCAAATACAAATACCAAAATAGACAAAATAGTTAAAATTCTACCAATATTATACTAAAATTTGCTAAGTACTAAAATTATACTAACATCGTTCTGAGAAGCCCTAATTATACTAGATTAGTACTCGAAAATACCAAAACGGTCACACTGCTGACTGCCAGTGTGGACCGTTTTAAATTTGACAAAATACCAAAACATAATTCTGTCAGTACTAAAAAATACTAAAAAGCAAAATTCAAAAATACCAAAATTATACTAACATTTTTTTCAGAAATATGCTACATAAAACACACATTTCAATAACAAATCCGAATAATCTTTTCAAAATTTTACTGGACGAACAAAAAAAAAAAAAAAAAAAGGACGCGTAATGGACAATTGTGCGGAGGAGCAAAAGAAGTGGAAGCGTACGGCAGTAATGTATTTCTTGCTGAAAAAGGGGAAACTTTCTTGGAAATATTTATGAGAACGGAAAAATTTTTAAAAAACCCGAAGAATTCTGAGTTTTCAACGGAAGAAATTTTCGGGAGGAAGGAAGGAGGGTTTACGTAAAAACACGCGAAAATACCAAATACAAATACCAAAATAGACAAAATAGTTAAAATTCTACCAATATTATACTAAAATTTGGTTAAGTACTAAAAATTATACTAACATCGTTCTGAGAAGCCCTAATTATACTTAGATTAGTACTGAAAATACCAAAAACGGTCACATTGCTGACTGCCACTGAACTGACAGATGATATGGACAGCTGTGTGGGACAGATGACATTTTTTTCCTATCGTCTCACCCAAAGACTTGTACTCTAAAAAAGAATAGACCGGCACGCACGGTATAATAATATGACTGTTTTGCATTACAACAAAACAGATATTATATGACGAAAGACACAGTATTATTAATGAAGAAGCTATTTGAGATCATACCTTGTTCTATGGTAAAATATTACCGAATTGTCTCTGGATCCTCTTGAAAGCTTCACTTTTTTATGTTTTTATCATGGAAGTAATAAGTACCCTTTGTACACTTACTACTTCCAGTGGTTTTATTTATTAAGGTACACCAACAGTGTTTACATGCTACATAATAACGAAACAATAAATCACTTATTACTAAAGTTCAATGTAAACACCAATGACAGGTATACACGACATTGACTACTAATATCAAAATAGCTAGACAAATCAATACAATAGTGAACTAACTGTGATTATCGATAAGCTTCCGCATTTTTATCTTTAAAGAGCATTCAATTTATCGCAGAATATATCTAAATCATCTATATCGCGGTTAAGAAGATTATATGTGTTGCACATACGGTTAATAGGTGCATGGGCAGCCTAAATTTCAGGTACGGTATGGCGGTCCACTTTAGTACTCTTGTGATAGGATGACGCGGTACTCTATATAAGGGGACTTTAATGTTGAGGGACGATAACAATTCACTCGAGTCTATGGCAAGGTTATTTAGTATTTTTATATAAAAATATCATTATCGTGGATTTTTCTTTGATCGAACAAAGGCGACATCATACTGAAGTGTTTTAGTCGGTCGTTATACGGACAACGATGAGAAATGTTAGATGCTTTGAACGCAAGGTGTCTAGGTAAAAGCTTTTTGTATTTGTTCGATTCGCTGCGAGTGCACCGCATATGTTGGATTCCAGACTGAACTGGCATAATCTAGATGACACCTCACCAGCATATTAAAAAGCAGAATTCTTGTGTCAACGAAACGAAAATTGCCTAGAGTTTCCTTTTAAGAAAGCCCAGCAACTTCTGCTGATTTCTTGTAACAATATGATCAATGTGCTCAATGAATGAAAGCTTAGAATCCAACCAAAACGCCGAAGATCCTTAACAACATTTAGTTTTGGTAATTCTTCTTGAGCTCTATTGTGGATAGCTTGTTTCAATCGGCTTCTTTTTTCTTGTAAAAGTGATATGATTGCATTTTTTAATATTGATTTCCATACCATTTGCATGACACCAGCTAATCAGGTGGATCTAAATCATCTTGCAAAAGAACAGCATCGTTTGGAGAACGTATGACTTTGTATATTTTGGTATCATCCGCAAAAGATAGAACATTTGGAGTTTGAGATTACGTTCGGTAAGTCGCTGATGAAAAGAGAAAAGAGAATGGGACCCAGATGTGAGCGCTGAGGAACCCCAGACTCGGCATAGTAGACCTGAGATTCATATCCAAGAACCGCAACAATTTGAGATCGTCTTTCCAAATATGACTTGAACCAATTTAATAGGGATCCGTGAATACCACATGCTGCCAGCCTCGCTAATAACAGAGAATGATTTACCCTATCAAATGCGCTGCTAAAATCCGTATAGATTGCGTCAATTTGTAGACCTGCATCAACGTCGCGGGACAGGTCGGAGACCAGCGTCACTAAATTTGTCTCTGTAGAGCGTTTACTTCTAAATCCGTGCTTTCTTCTTAGCGTGTCGACTCGGCGAGTCAAATTTGTGATGACCAATATGGACGCCACAGAAAATCCGTGCTGAAACTGACTAATATGAATGTTAAGGTGATATCTAATTATAGGCTCAACAATTGATTCAAATAACTTGGAGAATATAGACAATATAGAAACAGGCCTGAAATTACGAATGTCGCTTCGGTCACCCTTTTTATATATTGGGACTATCCGTGCCTTCTTCCATTCTTCTGGAAACTGTCCAGTCCGGAGGGACGATGTGAATATCATACACAGGGGCAAATTTAAAACTGCGGCACATTTTTAAGAAAATTGGAGGTATGCTGTCAGGCCCAGCACCTTTGTTAATATCTAATGAACGTATCTTTACGATAACCTCTTTTGGAGTGATAGATATTCTGGACAAAGCTTGATGCATATTGGGAGGGAGATGAGCAGAGGTACCAGATACACTACCGTTAGTGAAATTTGAGCCGAAGAACTTCGCGAACAAGTCCGCGATATGTTGTCCGTTATCCGCTGTTTCATGTTCAAGATGCATACGGGCTGGAAAATTCGATTCAGACTTACGTTTGTCGTTAATAAGTCGCCAAAACGCTTTAGGGTTATGTTGTATATCCTTTTCGGTGTTAATTAAATACTGGCTTTTAATTTTATGTTGCAAGGTATGGCATCTACTTCTAAGAAGTTCATATTCCAATTTATCATATTCCACTTTTTTTACTCACCAGAATGCTCTGCATAGTCTTATGTCATGTTTGACATTAATTTCTCATAGTTTGTCTTCAACAGCAAGACCCTTGCTATAATACTGTGTCTTTCGTCATATAATATCTGTTTTGTTGTAATGCAAAACAGTCATATTATATTCCTTCGACACAGTATTATTAATGAAGACCTGTTTGGTATCTGCTGGTGATAGAAAATGAATAAACTAGGTACACAAACGCTATGTGAACAGAAGATATTTAAGCTGAAAAACACTCAAATAAATTAATTTATGTAGAAATTGACTACATTTTTCAATAAATCTAGTTTTTTGATACCACTCTTTGAATCACAAAAGTACCAAAAATCAGACAAAACATTTTTGTTACTTTACTCCTCAACTAACTTAAATAAAAACTTATTTAGGTAAAATTAAAAAACTTTGTAATTGCACACAATTGTAAATATTTATAAAATAATTATGAATCTGAGAATAGAATTATTAATCTGAGATCCAATAATTAGGACCTGCACTAATTATTTATTAGCGAAGGTATTAATTAATACTTGTAGTATTAATACTTCAACTGTTTCTATCCTACCCCTGGAGGCTACCATTGAACTAAATATAGTCTATGTCCATCCAGCTGTGGTTGTTGCTTGAGGTAGGCTATACATTTCTCCAGTAATGCAAATAACGAGAGATTTCAAATTATTACATATATATAGGTATATGTATACACTGGCTAGACGTGCACATCTTCATGACGTAATAGTCGCCAAATTGATTGCTGGTAAGTTCCTAAATCAGCTTTAGGACCAAACCTGGACCGATGATAATTTTTATCATCTTTTAAATGAACAACATTCCTAAGATATCTCTAATAAATTCAAGGTCTAGTGTAGTACTACAGAATGAAAGCTGCTTGAAATGTAAATTAATGAATCTGTATAACAGGTTCTGATTAGCCAATTAAAAAGGAAGCTTAGAGTCCCAAATGGGAAATCTTGTGGCCTGAGAGCTTTAGACACAGATATTGCTTTTAATAACCGACATTTAAAAAAGTTTTAAATAATTAAATATAGTTATCACTAGAAAGTTAGGATAACTGATGTAAGCTACATCTTTCTTCAGCAATAGACTGCCTATAAATAAAATAAAAATGTGAGCAATACCCTTGGCCTCTTGAGATTTATTATAAAATTTATTTTAATTTACACACACCATGAAACTTAACTTCTTATAGGTGCTTCTATGAGTTGATAAAGTAGAGGAGCACCAACTACTTTTAAATATGTATAATAATATTGCCAGTATATTTGACTGAATTAGCCTCAAACCTTCAGGCTTAGTATGATAATTAGGCCTCCAACTGTAGGCGCAATCCTAATCCAAGAGTCTACTGGGGGGCTATTATATCTTCGCCCTTTGCACTGTCTAGATGTGCTAGTACTCTTAGTAGGAGGTTGGGACTCGGGGAAGTGGGTAAAATTGTCACAGAATGAGGGGACTGATCACTTTTTTGTTGCTATGTGATGCTTGCATTGACGTACCCTATTAGTTTGTTTTATCACATACACACAAGAAAAATAAAAAAGATAGTGAAACAAAAAGATAATAATGATTATTAATAACAATAATGAGTTAGTAAGTAGTTAGTAATAACAAATAACAACAATGGAAATATACAACCTAGATATACCTAATGATTATACTACCGAGCCAACCTAATTAGTACTCCCCTGCCCCCCCCCCCACCCCCCCCCCTAACTAAAGGGGTTACAGAAATGAGCTGATCCATCCGTGGTCATATCAAGAGAGTTGGCCTGAGGTAGTAAGCCTTCGTGGCCTGGAGGTAGTAGACCTCTGAGCTTGAGAGGGAGTAGGTCTTTGTGGCCTGAGGAAGTAGGCCGTCATGGCCTGAGGTAGTAGGCTTCCGTGGCCTGAGGTAGTAGGCCTCCGTGGCCTGAGGTAGGTAGGCCTCCGTGGCCTGAGAGGTAGGCCTCCGTGGCAGTAGGCCTCCGTGGCCTGTGAGGTAGGCCTCCGTGGCCTGAGAGGTAGGCCTCCGTGGCCTGAGAGGTAGGCCTCCGTGGCCTGGAGAGGTAGGCCTCCGTGGCCTGACAGGTAGGACTCCGTGACCTTAGGTAGTAGTCTTCCATGGCCCCCGAGGCCTGAGGTACTGGTTGACTCCTTGACAGGCAGTCTTTGATTTGTTTAACCTCCTTGGGAGGTAACATGCCGACAGCGTTATGTTCAACCTGTCGGTCAGTTTCAACAGCAACATGCTGACAGCATTATGTTCAACCTGTCAGTCAGTTACAACAGTATTTCAACCTTGTTTCAACAGTAACATGCCAACAGCATTATGTTCAACCTGTCAGTCAGTTTCAACAATTTTGTTGTTAGTTCTAAAAAACCATCAAACGAATACGCCTTGTGTTCATGTCTGATTAATAAAATTATAAAATAAAAATAAAATTTATTTCAGGTTAACAAGTCCCATATCTTGTATATTATATTTCTCATATGACATTGTTTATTTACTCTCTCTCTTTGCCTAGCCTTCTCCCGTTTCATTTGGGGTCGGCTCTCCTCGTCATTATCCGCCAGGCGGTACGGTTTTGGGTCGTCGCTGTGTCGGCTCGAGCTTGTTTAGGTCATTGTTTATGACGGACATCCAGGTTTGAAGGGGTCGACCTGGTTTTCTTCTACTGGCGGCGTCTATGTTGAGGACTTTTCTGGTCATGTGGAGTTCTGGCCTTCTCATCACGTGTCCATACCAGCGTAGACGCGTTTCAGATAACTTATCTTCTATGGGCGTGACTCTGAAACTCCCTCTGATGTGCTTGTTTCGGACCTTGTCTAAGAGACTGACACCTCCCGCCCATCTCAGCATCTTCATTTCGGTCGTGTGCAACTTGGTGGTATGGACTTTTTTTATGGGCCAGCATTCAGCACCATAGATAAGCGCAGGCCGGACCCCAGTCTTGTAGACCTTCCCTTTGACGCGAACTGGCATTCTGTTGTCGCATAGCACACTCGATAATTCTCGCCATTTCATCCACCCGGTGTTAATGCGGTGGGTTATATCGGCGTCAATCGTTCCGTCGCTTGAGACCACAGAGCCCAGGTACTTTCAAAGTGCTCAACTTCGTTTAGCTGTTGGCCTTGTATTTTGATAGAGTGGCGTTGACCGACTTTTGAAAAGCGACACTGCATGTACTCAGTTTTCTCACGACTGATCCTCAATCCTGAAGTCTCTAAGGCTGTTCTCCAGCATTCAAGCGAAGCTTCAAGTTCTTCAGGATTGTCTCTTATTAGGACAATGTCATCGGCATATAGTAGGTCCCAAGGTGTCTCTCTCTGAATGCTGGCTGTTAGGTGATCCATCACGAGATTGAATAGTAGAGGACTCAGTGCCGAACCTTGGTGTACACCCACTCCCACCTCAAATTCACTGCTTGTTCCTGCCGAGCTTCGTACCCTGGTTGTGACTTTAGAGTACATATCAGCCACTATGTTGATGTAGCATTCTGGCACTTTATGTGATCTTAATGCATGCCAAATAAGTTGTCGCGGTACCCGGTCGAAAGCCTTTTCAAGGTCGATAAAGGCCAAATGTGCGTCTTTTTGCATCTCTCCTTTTCTCCAACAGAATTCTTAGGCTATGAAGTGCGTCCGTTGTTGATTGCCCTGCCACAAAACCACATTGGTTCTCGGATACAGTTGTTAGATTTAGGAGTCTGTTGTTGATGACTCTTTCCCATATCTTTAAGGAGTGAGATATAAGCTTGATCGCCCGGTAATTTTGACAAAGCCTGATGTCACCTTTATTTTTGTAGAATGGAACTAAATAGCTTTTCCTCCAGTCTTCAGGTATTCCATCGATTAAAATTCTGTTGAAGAGCTTTGTTAGGAAGACTACACCACTATCTCCTAGACGTTTCCACAATTCCGCGGGTATTTCGTCTGGTCCTGTTGCCTTGTTAATGGCCATCTTCATAATGGCTGTTTTCTACTTCATCCTTGCTGATCTCCTCCATAGGTCCCTCCACCGCTGGTAATGGGACTGGATCCTCGGAAGGGTACGTCTCATTAAGGAGCTGCGAGTAGTATTCATGCCATCTTTCATTTATTTTACCGTTTGACGTGAGTAACTGTCTGTCTCTAGATTTGATGTACTTAGTAGTGCGTACATCCTTGTTGTTGGCATGTCTTTGTCTCGAAATTCTAAATAGTTCCCTGTCGTCTTTAGCATTCTCTAGCCTATAGTATAGATCATCATCGGAGCGCGCTCTAGCACAGGCAACTTCTCGTTTAGCCTCTTTTTTAGCAGTGCGGTAGTTATCGCGATCTTCGTCGCTACCACTTTGTTGCCACGTCTTAAAAAGGGTCTTTTTGGTCTGCACTTTTTCCTTTTACGACAGATTGCCACCATTTTGCTGTTTTGTTGATTTTCAGTGGGCCTTTGGAGATTCCTAACAGTTCAGCTGCCTTTTTCATGCAATGGCTATGGAAATTTTTCCACATTATATGAGCTGTGCAGAAATCTGTATCCGTTTGTTCTGCAAGATATTGTTTTATACTTTCAATAAGTTGGTCTCCATTTAGCAAAGGCAGCCTATGCCAGCGAATTTTGGGCATCGTTTCCTTGTGGACTTTTATTGGTTTTGGTATAGAGAAGTCAGCAACCAGCAATCGATGTTGTGCTGTGAGTGGCTCTCCAGGAATCACCTTGCAATCCTTGAATGTATCCAGCTTAGCACGGTTGGCCAGGATGTAATCAATCCGTGTTTCGGATCCTCCACTCTTATAGGTGATTTTATGTTTTTCTGGCTTGGCGAAGAATGTGTTGATTATGGCCATATCGTGAGTAATCGCAAAATCTAGAATGCTCAAACCCTCAGGGTTTTGGGTCCCATGACCCTGCCCCCATGCACTCTCTCATGACTTGGCGACGTTGCTCCAACATGTCCATTGAGATCTCCGCCGATATAATTGATCTCATCTAGAGGGTATGACTGCATCAGGTCGTGTAGATTTTCCCAAAAAGTCTGCTTGTCCGCCTCACTACATCCGACCTGTGGTGCATAAGCTGATACCACATTCATACATGGCTGATGGTCGAGTGCAAGTTTCATTGCCATGATACGGTCACTAACGCGCTTAACTTCCACGATTCGATCTTGTAAAGTGCTATCGATCACAAGGCCAACGCCATTTTGTTTTGTGTTTGTCCCATGGTAGATGAGTTTATACCCGTTTCCGATGTTACGAGCTTTCGACCCCTTCCATTTAGTTTCTTGAATGCAACATACATTGACCTTTCGTCTGAGTAGAACTTCGCTCAGCTCCATGCTGCGTCCAGTCATGGTACCCACATTCCCAAGTCGCTATTCGCAATTTCGGGGTGAGTTGACATGTTTTCATTCTTGGTTCGTCGCTTTGGGGGAACGCCCTAGCATTATTATCGCATTTAGCTCCGTCGTCGCTTTGGGGGGACGCCCTAGCATTTAGTCTCACTTTATTAGCTCTCTTTACCATGATGAGGAGTAGTTTTTGCGGCTTAATAGTTTTAAGGCCGGTTGCCACCTGACGCCAAGACAGTAACCCCTCTTGCTAACTGGGGCTTAGGAATACCACCGTTGGCTTTCGCTCTTCCGCTGCCATCCTCTTCACAACACCCTGCCTGGTGTCGCTGTGCCCCGCCGGTCCGGTATCAGAATATGTCTGAGCGGCCCAACGGGGCTGCCTGTTTGGTCCGCGGAGGGTATTTTATTTCCCTCTACCCTCCAGTGCCCTTTTCAAAGCACTGGCGAGCATTCCCCTATCCGCCACCTGGGGACGCGTTCCCTAGGGGTAAGGCTCCCCGAGAATTGAAGACATTGTTTATTTACCATTCAATTAAAATAAAAAATAAATAATATTTAAAACTGAATTGAAAATTATATGCTACGAGTTTGGTTCAGTTAATATGGAAACAAGTCCTCCTGATGGTAATTTATTGCAGTATACACTGCAAACGTGCATTTATGTTTTAATGCCCTACTTTCTGAGAATCAGTCCATTTTTTGATAAGTGGCATCCCAGTCCGCATCCGCTGCATCTCGAGGTCAGAAAGTAAGTTATGTTCAGTGGTATGAAGCTTTGCTTTATTGCTTCTAACCACTTATTTTGATACTTTACATTCCTTAGGTCTCCGAGACCAGAAGGATTTCATGAACCTTTGTAGAATGCAGTGGTACAATAAAGGGGAAACCCTTTCTGTTGTATGATTTGCAACTTAGTAAGCCCTTTATTTAGTAATTAAGTAAAACTGAGCAAGCTAGTTCTCTTAGACTAACTTTTAGTAATTTATGTGTCCAGTATTTGTTAACTATCTGAGATGTCAATATTATTTTGTCCTGATGGGGTAGTTGTCCAAATAAACAACAGTCTTATGACTCATGCTCGAAGGATTTCCGCAATCCAATTCGACATTGCAGTAACAGTTTTAAAGGCTGATAAGCGACCTATAGGAAGAGTAGGTACCTAATTGCCATATGGCATAAAGCTTGTTGCAAGCCAATCTGTATCTGTTTGAGAAACTAGCTAAAAATGCTTTTTTTTTTTTTGTTTTTTTTTTTTTTTAATTGTACCTCAATCTGGTTTCTGAACCAAGAACATCATTGAATAAAACCCTGTGTTCAATTCAATTTCAAACAACATTCTTTGGAACATCCTCCAAGGATGTTCCAAAGAATGTTTGGATTTTTAATTATCAATATGTTTGGATTGATTTGTTGTGAAAGACTGTATTGAAGGGATAAGCCCCTCTGTTTTTGTTTGCCTGTCTTTATGCCTCTACATGAAAATTTTTAAACAACCCCTTCTGAAAAGTGAGTTATTGCTGCTCTGAAAATGGACTTTTGGTGTTGGCCATATATTTGCAACTAAAGGACAGTCTTTCTAATATTGGACTTATAACTCAATTTATAAGAGTTGTATTTCCAATTATCAACTTAATCTTTATTATGGTAATAAGATCTTTGTAACTAGTGTATTTTTGTCCTTCTTCTAAGTTTGTATCTAACCACACATAGGACTTATGTGTTCAAAGTAGGTAGGTATTAAGAATTATTTTCAAACTTATCTAATATAAATTTCACTAAACCGTTATATAAACCCGCATCCAGGCCTGTGTACTAAATTGTTAGTTCATCTGGCTTAGCCTCCCAAGGATAAAGTTTTGACTTTCTTGTTTCAAGGATTTGTCAAAAAATTCGGCTTGAGGCTTATAGGTATTGGGAGCTGCAGGAGCTAGATAGATAAGCCACCTCATTGTTATTCTAATGTATTCACGAAGTGTCGTGATACTTATAAAAGTTAAATAAACTTACAAGTTCACACCGCTCCCCTGAACTGCGAATCAGACATAATAATAAGTCTGCCGCCATTTTTTCCGTCGAATGCTGAGTTTCGGCGAAAGTCTGGATGTTTAAGCTCGCTGAAAACCGCCGCAGCGGTCGCGTTCTGCTGTGCCTCCGGAGCAGCAGAAGTGAATATAATCGATCTTTCGTCATTCACTTGTGAAAAAATCACTTATAAACCACTTTTCACTTATTTTACAAAAAGCATAAACCTTTGCGCGGTAAAATCACAAACGCTATGACAAATTAATGTCAAACATGACATAAGACTATGCAGAGCCTTCTGGTGAGTAAAAAAGTGAAACTTCAAGAGGATCCAGAGACAATTCGGTAATATTTTACCATAAACAAGGTGTGATCTCAAATAGCTTCTTCATTAATAATACTGTGTCGAAGGAATATAATGAAGGATTTTCCGAGACCCAAATAAAGAAAAAAATAGTTCCAGATGATTTCATAGATGGCGCTTAAGCAAAGCCGAGAGAAAAAGTTCCATACAAAAAGCAAAAATTCACGGGATTGGCATTTGAAAACAAATTAAACTTGGTAAAAAAAACATATAAAAAGTATCAATATTGTGATTTGTGCAACTGTCAAACTGTTAGGTGATTTTTTTCTGCCTCTGGTTGACAAGAATAAGCGCACCATATAGGTTTAGCCATTATTACGACTCGGCTTTCACGCTATCTGTTGAGACTTTTTTATAATGATTTTTTTTTCTTAATTTAGCTGTCGAAAATCGCTCATTATACAAACGGCCGGCGGCGGCGGCGGTCGCCATGTTTTGTCACTAATATTAATATGCGCAGGCCGCCATCTTTGTGCCAAATTCTTTGTCGGCGCGCCGGGTTTAGGTATGCATGATTTTTTTGTAGACGGTATGCATTGAATTATAAATAAATATGGAAGTGTAACTCTCATACAACGAACGCTCAAATCTTGGTTCCATTTACGCAAACAAATGTACTTAAATACAACAAGACACTCACACATTCTCATAGAAAAAGCTAGTACACGATTGGGCGCGTCAAGGTCACGGGGCGGGGTCAACACACCGCGGCAGCCGGCTACCGCACAATCAAACGGCCCAGCCGCTTGGCGTTTGAAGTCTCGGCAAAGGAAAGAAAGGTAATTCCGCTGTTCTTCATATCTGTGTGATTTCTACACCACTTTACGACACACGATGGCATATTTTTGCTACCTAATTAAACTTGCGAAATTACTCGATGATACGTACAACCGTATTGACACTTATGCTTTAGGTACAAGTACAACAGTTGAACTCGCTGCGCCACAGCGAACTGAGGCGAAGTGAGGTTTCTATTTTACGCCCCGCCCACCTAGGTTCATATTTCGTGGAACCATTTTTTTGGCGTTGTAGCTAGCCATTGCCGATCAGTTTTTCGCGTCAATTTAGACGTAAAACTGTGGCGTCACTCCAAATGGTTTTAGGCCTACTAGAATTCCCCACTCACTGGCGTCACTCCGGCTCTTCAGTTTTCGATCGGCCGGGCTGAAGGGTGACCTATTTGTGTTTAAAAAAAATGTATTCTGACCTTAGACTATATAAAAAAGAATAGACATGACATACCTACAAAAAAATCGTGCATACCTAAACTTGAGTCGGAAACAAAAATGGCGGCTTGCCGTAGAGCAGCACGTATTACTAATATCGCTTATTATCGATGATATCGATAATTGAATTGCATGGTGTTCATAGAATTCGACATTTTTGTTGAGTTTCTATTATAATTCCTCGCTTTTATTTACGTGATAATATGAGCTATTAAATGCACTTCGACTTCGCCATAATAAAATTTCGCAGTTGAATAATGAAGGTTATGAAACGAAAATGCGTAAAATATTTAGAGATTTTTGTACCTGTTTTGCGTGCATAGCTTAGGTTTAATATAAATCACAAAAGGAAGGAACACAAAAAAATAAACACTCACGATCAAATTTTGGATGGACGATCAGCATTTGGACTGACGTCCATCCAAAATTTGATCGTGAGTGTCCAATTATCACTCCAGAGTTTTAACTGACGACGCGCCACGAAATTTTCCGTGACTACCATAAATCCAACCCGGCGCATCGCGCCAAACTGCCCGTGAGTGTGTGATCGTCATTTCAATGGCGTCAGTTCGCTCGCATCGCCCGCGGTGATTGAGCGTGTTTCTGGAATGATGACTTCTAGACGCTATGGAGATATTGCAGTTGGAAATTTTAATTCTTCGTAACTCATTCCCGATGCTAATTAATGAAGAGTGGTAGTCAATCTCTTATGAGGGCTAATAGCTTCTCTCATATTAGTATCCTGTTTAGCAATATATTGTGGAGTTATATGTTTCAGAAGCTTGAAATATGTCGTTTCGTCCATCCTTAAATTATTTTGTCCAGTCATTTGGTTCTAGCGACAACTCAATTAACAAATTGACGTGATTGAATTGATTCCTTTTTTACACGACTGACCAAAAAAGGAGTGTTATGTTTTCAGGGTTCATGTATGTATGTAAGTTTCTTTATTCTCACCATAAGTCCTGAACGGCTTAACAGATTTTGATGTGAGATATTTTTAGATTCCTTGCATTCCTCCGAGTGCCATAGGCTATGTGAGTCAGTTTGACAGTTTTAAAATTTTACAAAATACCAAAAAATTGTCCTGTCAGTACTAAAAAATACTAAAAATCAAAATTCAAATATACCAAAATTGTACTAACATTTTTTTCAGAAATATGCTACGTAAAATATAGATTTCAATAACAAATCCAAATAAGCGTTTCAAGTTGTTTTTATTTTTTAATAATTAGCTTGTTTAAGCCATTCTTTCATCCATTGCTTTCTTTCTTGTTTTTCGGTGAGTATATGGCAACAAATTGTAGCCGCAGTAAGAATTAAAGTTTCTTCTTCGGAGTCAGAATACATTTTTTTTCAACACAAATAGGTCACCCCTTCAGCCCGGCCGATCGAAAACTGAAGAGCCGGAGTGACGCCAGTGAGTGGGGAATCCTAGTAGGCCTAAAACCATTTGGAGTGACGCCACAGTTTTACGTCTAGACTGACGCGAAAAACTGACCGTCAATGCCTAGCTTTAAGCTGGCCATGGCTGAAGGGGTGACCTATTATGGGCTTAAACAAGCTAATTATTAAAAAATAAAATTAAAACGTTTATTCGGATTTGTTATTGAAATGAGTGTTTTGCGCAGCATATTTCTGAAAAAAATGTTAGTACAATTTTGGTATACCTACTTATTTGAATTTTGCTTTTTAGTATTTTTTAGTATTGACCGGACAATTTTTTGGTATTTTGTAAAATTTTAAAACGGTCACACTGACTCACATAGCCTATGGCACTCGGAGGGATGCAAGAAATCTAAAAATATCTCACATCAAAATCTGTTAACCCGTTCAGGACTTATGGTGAAATAAAGAAACTTACATACATACATGAACCCTGAAAACATAACACTCCTTTTTTGGTCAGTCGTGTAAAAAAGGAATCAATTCAATCACGTCAATTTGTTAATTGAGTTATCGCTAGAACCAAATGACTGGACAAAATAATTTAAGGATGGACGAAACGACATATTTCAAGCTTTTGAAACAAATAACTCCACAATATATTGCTATATTGCTAAACAGGATACTAATATGAGAGAAGCTGTTAGCCGGAGCCCCTCATGAGAGATTGACTACCACTCTTCGTTAATTAGCATAGTCAAGGAAAATTTCCGTGGCGCGTCGTCAGTTAAAACTCTGGAGTGATGATTTGACACTCACGATCAAATTTTGGTCAATGGCTAGCTTTAGAATTCTATGGTATAAGTTCGTTGACGGTATGTCATGCATGTCTGTCTGTCTATTATTTTTTCCTTCGTCTGAGGACCTGAGCTCTACTCTATGCAAGCAATTTTTTGCCTGCCACTGCCAGTGCCAGTGCCAGCTGTTTTGTAGTTTGTAGTAGTGTTTGTTTCTTATAGAATATGTATTAACGTTTAACGTACATAGTTTGTTTGTTTGTTCTGAAAAAGAAGGAGGATTAATTTATATTTTCATTTAATAATATAATCGCTAACAAGGATATTTACAATACAAACCATAATAATATTGAAAGGTAAGTTACCTACCTCAGTTTCAAATCCAATCCGAAATGTAATTGGGTACTGTTTTTAATAAACTCACTTTGTAATGTCCTTTTTTATGTATAAGTGTGCGGGAGCAATGAAAGAAGAGCCAGTGATGCTGGAGAGGTCGGGAGATGCCAAGGAACTGGCAGACGCATTGACGCACTCTGCAACCACCTCTGACACGGTACGTACTTACACTTTGATAATATGTTATTGTGAAGTAAATCCACCTACTTTTTACGTGACTACAGCGAAGCGAAAATTATGATATTGACTGGACTGTACCTATCTATGTTCATCTTTTAATAGTTACTAGCTGACTGCTGGTCTTCAATTTTAATTTCACAAGCGACTTAGACCATCATGAAGAGATTAAATGTCGACTAGGACAAGCCAAGGCAACTTTCTTCTTTCTTACTTTCTTCAAAATTTCCAAAGTTTTATGTGACCCGAAAATCCCATTTCCTTGAAGACATTGTGTCATGAATGTTGAAAATGAAATGTTATGTTTATTCCACATTGCTATACGGGTGTTAGATGTGGGTCCTGAAGAAAAACAGCTGTGCAGAATGTTCAAAATACTGTGGACTAGCTTTACATACAACATCAAAGTGCTTGAGCGAGCTAAGTGCAAACGGGAACTGATGTCTAACATAACACAAAGGAAAGTGGGCTTCATGGGGCACATTCAACACGCATTTCTGAGGTTGCTCCAAGAAGGGAAGATACCTTGCAAGAGGGCTTGCAAGAGGCTAACAGACAGACAAAAAATCGAAAATCTTGTTGTATTAGTAATTCTGAATCACCAAATAGTTATTGCTATTCAGTGCGGGAATGTTGCCTGCATAATGGGCACATTGCCTAGACGCCCAATTTAGATTTTAAGTTACAATATTATTTAGTATTTTAATTTTATGTTAATTTAGTGATGGATTTTTAGTTTTAATATAGTGTTAATTTTATATTTGCTAATATAATAGAAAATTTATATTTTTTTACATTTTTAGCTATAAAAATAATATAAATAATGAACTTTTCATAAAGTAGTTTCCATAATTTGCTTAGCTTCAAAAATTGATGAAATGAACTTGTGTAATTAGAATATCTGTATTGGGTGTTGTGATTCAGGATGTGGGGTCGGAAGCGGCGCTGGGTGCGCTGCTGGAGGAGGACGGTGCGGAGGCGGCGGACGCGGAGCGGCGTGTGCGGCGGCTCGGCGAGCGCGTGGCGCGCCTGGACGCGCTCAACGTGGCCGGCATGCTGGCCGCCGCCACCGAGGGCGGGGGCGCTGGTAACGATCGTCATAGCATCGGCTTTGATGATATACAAGTAGAGTAGCAGTGTTCTCAAGCACAGCTGCCTGCCCCCAGGCGCGAGGCTGGCCGGGCGGCTGGAGGCGGGGCTGGCGGCGGGCGCGGCGCTGGCGGCGCGGCTGCGGCGCGGCGCGGCGCTGGCGCGCGGCGCGCCCGACGCGGGCACGGCGCGCTCGGGCGCCGCGCGCGCCGACGCCGCGCAGTGCAAGCTGCTGCTCGAGCTCACCGAGATATACGAGTGGCTCGACCCGCCGCCGCTGCAGGACCTCGACTCGATCTCTGAGGTACGAGCTCTTTCGTCTTCTTGGCGTGTCAATGCCATTCCAATTAACTTCTCCCTCTGATAAATAAGATTGTACTCGATTGTAACTAATTGACTCCTAAAGGTGTCGCTAGCCAACGCCGAGGGTCGCGCGCGCGCTGCAGGCGGCCACAGCGCTGCGCAACGGCGCTGCGCGGCGCGCACACGGCGCCGGCGCACCGGCGGCGGCTGGCGGCCGTGCGCGAGCGGCTGCGGCGGCTGGCGCGCGCGCGCGAGCAGCTGGCGGCCGCGCTGGCGCGCCATCTCAACAACGCGCTCATCCACCTCGGCAACGAGGCCGCGCACGACGCCGAGCACCGCCACCACCAGGAGCTGTTGCCGTACGCGCCCTTTATGCGTTGGCTTAAGGACATGGACGAGAAGGCTTTCGATGCGCTCGCTAAGGTATGTGTCTTTGAGAATAGGAAACCATGCATACATAATAGTTATAATATAGACTAGCTGTCCTGATGAACTACTTATTCTCTCTCAGCCTAAAGACGTCCACCGCTGGACAAAGGCCTCCCCAAGGATTTCATCCATGGGGTTTTGCCGTAATCGCCACGCTTGGCAGGCGGGTTGGCGATCGCAGGTGATGGCATAGAACTACTTATTACTCGATCACAATCGAGGACAACTGATTCTACTTTTAATGCCAATTTGTGAGTTCACGCAATTCCAGTGAATTCATAAATTTTAAATAATTTCGTAAAATACAAGCTGTGCAGAACAACTACGCTCTGCTGCCAGAAAATGTGCGCAGAGAATCCGGACAAACGAAGCGCCGTGAACCTCTTCACCGAAAAAGACCAGATTTTAAGTGGAGACCTATAGGTCCCCAAAAAGCCCGATGATACCCGACGGTAAAGATTATATACGGCACTGCGTCTGTCCGACTAGAGCCTAAAACCTAACCTATACGCAGTCTGCTACCACTATAGCTTATAAAGGGAGCTATAGGGCCCTATATAATAACCTAACTTAATAACTACAACCACCCACAAACCCAAGGGTCACTTACCAAACTTAATCTTCTGCTCTTCGGATCCAATCTTGAGTGTCTTCGGAAAGGGGGAATGCGGTCCCTAAACACCAAACCTACCCCGAGATCTCAATTCCCCAGAACAAACAAATAGATTTCTTCCCGAAGTTGGCTCGGCAACAGATGTCGGCGTCCCCAGGCAGCCACGTTTCGCATCTCACAAGAAACAGTCACAATAACAGGGTTTTTCACCAACACGAACGTTCAATAGTTATTTAACAAAAGGAAGCTCACAATTATAACTCAAATCAGTTATTACAAACAAAATTAACGCCACGCCGCGCGACTTCAAAATGCAACAACCCAAGATGGTGGCTATATCACCGCGATATTTCCTGCGACACGGCCTCGTGTGCGCGCGTTCAAAGGACCACTGAATGTCGACGGCCGGAAGCCGTCTGCGCAATGTTGCCAGGAGGCAAACGCAATGGCTATACGTAAAGCCAGCTATACACGGCGCTGCTACCATGCGACAGTGCACAGAGTTTATAAGCATCGACAATTTTTATTACAAACATCCCCCCGTCCCGGTCTGAGAAGCAGACCGCTAGCTTACTCTACGGGAAGGCGGGCGAGAGAGGTCACAGCTCTCCTTAAAATCGAACCGTCGACCAACACCTCAGCCACACGCGGAGTGCCATCTCCGCCAAGAATCAAACGTAATATGCGAGCTCGTCGCCAAAGCAATGAGGGCAAATTTGCCTCTTTTAACAACACTAAATCACCCTCCCTGGGAGGCTCAGTCCTGTCTGTCCACTTCACTCTTTGCTGCAGCAAATGCAAATATTCAAGCGACCAGCGACGCCAAAAGTCCTGGCTCATTTGCTGCAACATTTGAAAACGCGACAACCGATATACGCGTTCGTCCTTCCACGGGTATTCGGGCAGGGCATTCAAAGGCCCTCCCACCAAAAAATGACCAGGGGTGAGAGCTTCCAAGTCATTTGGATCTGGAGATAGCGGACAGAGAGGACGAGAGTTGAGGACCGCCTCAACTTTACAAAACACTGTGGCCAGCTCTTCAAAAGTTAGAGCCGTTTCTCCGATAATGCGGCGGAGGTGGGTCTTTGCGGATTTCACAGCCGCTTTAAAAATCCCTCCCCAATGGGGGCAACTTGGGGGACTAAACTTCCAGGTTATTCCCCTTTGGGCAGCAATTTGACTTAAACTAGTACAATTTTTATCAATAAACACAGAAACATCCTTAAGATAATTTACAGTTCCCTTATAGTTTGTGCCATTATCAGACCTAATAAGGGAAGGTAGACCTCGACGCGAAACAAAGCGATCCAACGCGGCGACGAAGGCCTCCGTAGTCAGAGCCGATACCACCTCCAAATGGACAGCCTTGGTGGCCAAACAAACAAATACACACAAATAGCCCTTCACAATACGGGCATTACGAAAGGGAGAAGCCTTTGATCGAAAAGGGACCGGCAAAATCGGTTCCAACGCCGTCAAACGGTCTCGAAGGTCGGATTCGATCAGCGGGCAAATCACCCATCTGTGGTTGCATCGTGGATGCCTTCAACCTATAACATGCAATACATCGAAACAGGACACTACGGATTGCTCTTCGGGCAGACAAAATCCAAAACTCGCGTTGCAAAATAGCCAACAAAGCATTGCACCCAGCATGGGCGTTACGAATGTGTCGATCAGACACCAAAAGCTGCACCAAGGGTCCGCCCTTGGGCAACAACAGAGGATGGCGAGTCTCATATGGAAGATCCGCCTTCCGGAGCCTGCCTCCAACCCGAAGAAGCCCATCCGAGTCGATGTACGGGTTCAAACGAGCGACCGCGCCCTTCAACTTAGCGCGTCCGTCGCGCAAACATACGAAGCTCTGACTCAAACCGTCCGGTCTGCACGACACGGACCCAATGCAACAATGCGCTCCGGCGCTCTTCTGCACCTGCAATCGGCTCCAACCGCTTTGCCTGTGGGTTTCTACAATTATGTATGAAACGCTTAATCCAACTGGTAACACCCAGAAGCTTATCCAAGCTGCTATACCGGAACAAGCAGCCAATCCGGCTCCGACGTCGTCTCAGCGACTACAGCATGTACACGGAGCCCAGTCAAACCTCAAAGAAGTAACATCTGTCTGACAGACAGGCCAAGAAGTTTCTGATCCCATCAGCCACTCTGGACCCCACCAGAGCGGGTGTGACACCAATTCTGGTGCCGTACAACCTCGGGAAGCACAGTCCGCTGGGTTAAGCTCTCCCGGCACATGTCTCCATGTTATATCAATTCCGATATTCTGGATTTGGGAAACCCGATTTCCCACAAAAACCTCCAAGGTATGTGGGGCCGCGCGCAACCATGCAAGCGCGACTCTGGCTATCCGACCAGGCGAAGATGTCCCGTATCTCGACCGTGGCCGCCAGCTCACATGCAACGTGATGCAACAATTTAGAGAGAAGGTGAGCTCCACTCAACTCAAGCTTGGGAATAGTCAGCCTAGTCCTGATGGGGGCGACCTTGCTTCTTCCCTAACAAAAGCGAGACATTGACCCGGCCATCGGCGTCAACTGTCCGCATATAGACTGACGCGGCGTAGCCTCGCTCCGACGCGTCACAAAAGCCATGCAGGCTGGCTCGATATTTCCCGGGGGCAATATTCGACGAGGCAAGGCAATCCGATTGACTTCCTTAATCGATGAAAAACAACTCGAGCCAATCATCCAATGGAGAGCCAAACAGCGGCTCGTCCCACGAGACGCCCAAAGTCCAAAGTCTCTGAAGAAGACACTTCGCAGAGAATATCACTGGACTGATCCAACCGCTTGGATCAAACATACGAGCTATTACGGACAACACCGTTCTCTTAGTCCAGACCTTTGGTATTTCCAAGTCCACTTGGAATGTAAAAATATCGGTTAGCGGCTGGTACTGCATGCCCAGCACCGCTATCCTGTTGGGATCATCCACATCCTCAAACAGGTGAGGGTTCTGTTGGTGATCCTCCGGGATCCCTTCTAGAACTTTAGGCTCATTAGACAACCACTTACGTAGCTCGTAGCCACCTGTCTTCAATATTTCAATCAATTCATCCCGCAGTAGGAGGGCCTCCTCAATACTTTGGGCTCCGGTGCACACGTCATCAACATACAAGTCACGTGACAGCACGGAAGCCCCACGGGGAAAGCGGATCCGTTCCCGCTCTGCCAATTCAAGCAATGATCTGATGGCGATATAGGGACTAGATTTCAAACCATACGTGTTTGTGTTGAGTTCATACACCGTCACAGGATCCTCAGGGCGCTCACGCCAGAGTATCAACTGGAATCGCCTGTCCTCAGGATGTATGACTGTCTGGCGGAACATCATCCGGATGTCCGCACCAAAAACCACTTGATGTCTTCTAAAGTTCAAGATGATGTCAATTATGTCCCTATGCAATTTGGGACCTGAATGCAAACATAGATTCAACGAAACTCCGTTCGAAGTGGGTGCGGACTCCATCAAAGACAGTCCGCAACTTGCCCGTTGAGGCCTTCACCACCGCGTGGTGGGGCAAAAAATAATGCTCAGTTGAGCTCCAATCAACTCGAGCCGGAGACATGTGACCCAAATCCTCGTACTCGCGCATAAATTCAATATATTTATCGCGAAGTACGTGGTCACGCTGCATACGTCGCTCCATGGACAGCAGTCGTTTCTCCGCAAGCGCTCCTACTTTGCCCTAGGCTAGGACGAGAGGCAACAAAGGGTAACCTAGTTACAAACCGACCGGAGGGCAACCTCTCCGTGGTCGATCGAAAAAGGGCTTCGCACTCAGCGTGTTCCGGATCCACCCTGGAACTCATAGGTGGCTCCTCCACCTCCCAAAACCTTTGCATGGTCTTGGCCAAGGACGCTGATGCGACGACCGGTGGCTCCTCCACGGTGCCATTATCAAACACAGGGCCCATCAGGGCAAAACCAAAAATCGTAGACACTGCCATCAGTGAAGACGAACCCAGAGCCTTCTGTGTACCCAACAAAATCCAACCCAATACGTCCGAGCCCAGGAGCAAGTCCACTGGGCCGGGATGAAAGACAAAGGGGTCGGCCAAATCCAGACCCGAAACCAAAGACAACACACCCGGCGGTATGTCTGTCGAGGGGTGCCAACCCGCAATGGTATCCATTACCATAGCCGAAGTCGTGATCCTCATTGTGGAGGACTTCAGCGAAGAAAAGGTGACAAGTGTCTGGCCCGTCAGACACTTCACTTGTATGCCACCAACTCCAAGAAGTGGCACAGGCGAGTCTTCCACGACTAAACCTAACTGGCGTGCCACTCGAGTGGTAACCAAACTGCTTTGAGCCCCTGAGTCCAACAGAGCTCTCAAATTCATGGCTTCCCCCCCACGACCCCATACGCGGACCACCGCGGTAGGGAGCAGAACTGTCCGCGGCTCTGTCCCAGCAAGAGAGCAAGCTAGTTACGGGCTCCCCACTCTCTCCAAACCAGGGGCGCGCCACTGACCCGGATAATATGGCGGGCGAGTGCACATCCCCATCTGAGGGGGGGCAGAACCCGCGGCCCGGCCATACATATGGTACGGCGGGTGGTACTCCAGCCGTGGGCACTCGTGCAGCGGCGGAGAAAACCGCCGCGGCTGCATGTGTTGGGCATTGGTAACCCGCGTGGAGGGGGGTGTCCCCACTCTCACGTCCGATCTAGGGCCCCCGCCCATGGGGGCCCTATCCGGGGCCTGGCCAGCCACATACTGGCCATGACCTTGGGGCGCGTGGTCCCGGTCCGCCAAGACCCGCGCAGGTACGCGACCCCCTCCCGAGGGGGGTGCGACGAGCGAAGCCGCGTCCTCCGTCCGGTGGTGGAGGGCTTCGCGCAGGAGCGCCCCCGCCCATAGGGGACCCCTGCCTCAACATCCGGGTGCCATCCCCGTTGCGGTTCATGCAGAGCATCGCGTGGTGCCGCCCACGGCATGCACTGCATGGTATGGCACTGGGACAGTCACGTGCATAGTGACCGCCCAAACAATAAAAGCAAAGTTCATGCCGCTTTGCCATGCGGCGCCGATCTTGTACTGGCAGTCTCTGCCAGTCCCTGCATTGCAGCAGGCTGTGGCCCATCCGGCCACATTGCAGGCAGTCCGCGTCCCCCGCGACTGCTGCCGTGTGTGCAACCCGCACACCAGCTCCACGCGGTGGCGGTTGCCGTCCCTGTTGGGGCCTACGTTCAGGCGCTCTGGATGGCGCTGAGTCCGTCATGGTATTCTCAGCCGCCCGTGCCTCAAACTCCAAAAACTTCACCAAGTCAGTGAATGGTGGTAGGGTGGTGCTATCCCGTTCCGCATTCTCGCGCTCAAACCGCGAGCGGATGTCATTGGGCAATTTGCCCAATACAATGTGCACCAACAAAATGACCATTGGTCCACCGGCAGCCCCAGTGTGCGGAGCGCGTTACAGGCCACTGTAACGGGCGTGAGCAACTGCAGGCGCAACTGTGCCCTGTTGGCCACCTTGGGCAGGGCCATCAACTGTGCGGCGTGCGCATCCGCTAACAAACGTAAGTTTTGGTAGCGGGAGTTCAATAACTCCTGCCGTATCGTACTGGTCGTCCTCCACCCGGAGGTGCTGGATGAGCGACCGCGCTTCATCCTCAAGAGTGGAGAGGAGGTAGGCCATCTTCTGGGCCTTTCGACAAATCCCGTCGTGCTACGACCAGGGACTCAAACATATTTTTATATGCTACCCACTCCTCCATCCTACCCCCAAAGTGGGACAGCTGAAGGGTGGGGAGCCGACCAGTAACCGCTGGTCCTTCCTGTCTAACAGGTGTGCGAGGGCTGGTCCGCCAGCCTGTCTCGCCCTTATTGCGGTCACCGCCTCCGCGATATCATCGTGCAGACTCAGGATCTGGTCCATGTCCGCCATGTGACCTGCGTAGGCCTCCGGGGTAAGATCGGCTTCGGTAAGCGCCGCCATGGCCGCTTCCGCGCTAATCAATCGTGAGTGGAGGTGATCCGCTCTTAGCAGTATGGCGCCCTCCCTGTCCTTCCGGGACAGGAGTCCTCCGGCCGTCACAAACCATCTCAATTCGTTGGCGAGTGTCGCCCTAGCATTGGAGGCCTTCGCCATCGCGTCAAGTCACAAACAAAAAATAACAAAAGGTAAATAAAAAACAACAAAATCAAGCAACTACACGAAGAACCGCGGTAGGTATGAGAATGGCACAAACCCGGAACGCACGGTACAAACCGCAAACAAATACAAAAAAGGTTACAAATATTCTTATACAAACAAACTAAGAAAATCTAATAATTTTTACAAACAATTAATTATTTTTTACAAACGAACAAATAGAGGGTAGATAAACTACGCTCTGCTACCAGAAAATGTGCAGAGCAACTACGCTCTGCTGCCAGAAAATGTGCGCAGAGCGAATCCGGACAAACGAAGCGGCGGGAAGAATTTTGTACCGGAACTTTACCGGGAAAAAATCTACCGGTAAAATTAAGTACCGGGAAAAAATCTCCACGCGACACCACGCTTGTCCGACTAGAATCTAACTTAAGCTATACGCAGTCTGCTACCACCGTAGCTTATGAAGGGAGCTACAGGGCCCTATACAATAACCTAACCTATAAATTAATTACAATTGAACACTTACCAAATTAAATCTTCTTTCTCTTCGGATCCAAACTTGAGTGTCTTCGGGAAGGGGGAATTCCTAATCACCCTACCTAACCCTTGAGATCTCAATTCCCCAGGACAAATAAATAGATTTCTTCCCGTAGTTTCACTCGGGAACAGCCAGATGTGAACAGCCAGCCACGTTTCACCTCTCACAAGAAAAAGTCACCATGACGGGTACACAAACACAAAGTTCAATAGTTATTTAACAAACAGGAAATTCACAAACACAACTCAAGCTAATTAGCAATCAAAGAACGCGGAACCTCTCGCGTATTAAAAATCAAACCGATATCGCAGAGTGCGTTCCTCTAGCAAAAAAGTACTGAATATTAAAACGTGATGTTACTAAATAACTAGAGTATGACGTCGTGTAAATGTTTATATAAGTTTCAAATTTGTGCATCAATTAGTTTTTGAGATTTTAATTACAAACAGATTCTGCCAGGATGACATTTAGAACATTCCCCCAGCAAAAAAAGTTCTCGGATCGAAATGAAAGTAAGTACAATAATTAGAGTGTCGTGAAAGGTAAATGTTTATGAATAAATCAAATTTGTGTATCGAAAGACTTGGGAGAAATTCAAAATTCTGCTGGGGGAACGTTTGGCCGGATGCTGGATCTCCTAAATGGCATGGGGTAGAGATATGACTTTTTTTACACAAGTTGTTATTCATTTGTGTATAATGTTTGTAAAAACAGAAATTTAATAAATATTACCGTTCAAGAGCTAAAAATAAAAACGTGAATTTAGGTATTTTGGCGCTTGTACTATAAATATGGGCCCTAGAGACTAATTGGTGACGTGAGTTTGTACTTTGAAGTTGCTTTCAATGTCTATGTAAGTATCAACATAGTATCATAAGTATTTAATAAGTTATGAGAAAAAATGCAATGATTCGGCCGCCATGAATTTCGACAGTCCATTAGACGAGTTGGTCTTTTATTTACGGAATTCACATGTTTTGCATTAATTGCTAAATATAGTTAACTATCCATTTACTAAAAATCAGATCAATATATGTAGTAGTTTAAGAAATATAGTTATAAATCCAAGCCAAGGTGAAATAGCATGATAAGCCGACCAAATTCGAGAATCTAGCAAAAAGCGGCCGTACAGTATATATTACCAACCATCCGAAATTTGCAGTATTATAAACGTAATTTAGTACAGGCGCGTACACAACTGAACTAATATAATTTTCAATGAAGAGTTTTTGTCCAGGATTTCAAGATTTTTTATTGTTAACTTATTTATATATATATATATTTTGCGTTTAGTTACAATACAATATTAATTGAAAAACTCTGCGCTCGTTCTATTTTAGGTACCTAGTATAGGACCGATTCCTACTGGAATGGCATCGGCGCGGCAATCACTTTCACTATGATAGAATTATAAACCTTATATTTCTACCCCATACGTACATAACTTATATAACCGCGCTATTGTAGTGCCTCCTCCGGTATGTTTGAAGAGGCTGGTATAGATTGTTTTGCTACGATCATGCGCCACTCGTTTTGCTCAGGAGAGTGCGTGGTAGTACCAACAGCATCCTAAAGATGATAGGTACGAGGTGGGACTGCCCGCACTTGGCTCACTGCCGGAGCTTACATGCTCCGTGCAGAAATATATTATAATAAAATAGTTTGTAGGGTGTGATATTAACATATTTAAGTTAATTTAATAATGTAAGATATGAGTGTAATCACTTGAAATAAAGATATACATATTATGTTGGTACGTTTTTCAGAGCCACACGTGAAAGATATTTTAGGTGTAATTTTAGTGTTTTATGGTATGTTATGTTATGTTAAGAGTCTTTCAGAAATTTGTTAAAAAAACTGGAACCGGACTAGCTAAATGGAGATAAAATAAAATTGTCTGGACTCGGTAGGTACTCAGAATTTATTGATTATTTAGATATCATTACAATATTGCACAGTCATACTCTTAAACATGACCCCTCTAGGAGGACACGGATGGTACAATATTTAAAATATGTAAACTCTTAGATAACCTTATTTATTATGAGCAAAACTCTTGTGTGTAAGGATGACCGAGTCAGAGAGAACATAATAATTTCCAAATATAAAGGGTCGTGAGAGTATATTCGGTTCGCGTGGTTTATTAAAGCTCCTCAAAATGATTAACTACCAATTTTGTGTAGTAACAAATACAAGGGAAAGCAAAGGTTGATTCCCCAGCTTCGACGTAGCAAGATAAGATGAATTTTGGTACCTCTTTTTGGATCTAACCAAAGATTCCGTAGATTAAACGTTTCCTGTTGCCGCAACCACGGTCTCCTGGTGCTCCTGCAGGTATATCTTGAACTCTCCACGCCGACAGGTTCTCCAACCGTTGTGATTGACCAAACTAGTCACCCCTATACTATTTGGGCAAATATTTAAACCTCAAAAGATGTTTATTTAAAGGAGACTACTGTATAGTAAAAACTATTCAAGCAGTGATGAAATATCAAAACTTTAAACATTAAGAACTGAGTTAAGTATTTTTAAATCTTAACTTTTAAATTTTTACTTTTAAAATTCTTTCTTGTAAAATTCCCATGAGTATCTCGTGTTGATCAAAACCATCTACGACACACTCCCCCATCCATGAACCCAACCTACCAGTGACGAACGGTTCTAAATCTGCGTAACATAAGCAATCCATCCAACCGTTCACATAAATACTCAGGTTGCATTATTCCATCAACATATTCCATCTGCAATTTGGCTGGCTGTTAGTGCATTGTATGTACTATTTTTATAAAGGTTTATCCTTCATTTTTACCCTGGCGACGAAACGAAACGATATAATGTCCTGCCTGCTGAGGTCCCCGACCATTTTCCATCAAATTGCCATCGCGTCCCTTTTATTTTTTTTAAACGTCAAATCTATGACATTTAACACCTAGTAGTTCTGCCAAACAATAAAATTTATAATTCGATGAGTTTTATTTAAAACCTTTTATTGAAATAAAGGATAACACATGACTAGGAATAGAATATTTACTTATTCCGGTTATTAAATAATAAAATCAAGAGAAATCTCAAAATATATTCTATATCATCAAAGGACAGCGACCTCTATGATGCTAGATGTCAAAACATCTTCAATATTAATTTCCAACCTGCACAACAGATGGCACTAGTGGTTTCAAAAGATGACCTAATTCACAAAATAGTACTTTCTGTTCCTTCTCAAAAGAACAATAAAAACGCAACGTTACAATATCCCTCCCCCAGAAAAAGTTTCGACACAGGAGAAACCCGCTGCCCACAGCGTACTTAGCTGGAAACAAAAAAAAATAATGAAAATAAAACAGAAAATAACCACCAGTTTTAAAACGTTAAATATTAAAATTTCACTATGTTAAATTTTAAAATCCTATCCACCACAAAACAAACTCTGAGTACTTACCTACTTACATTTCCTTTCCTACTGTGATACAGACCAAAATGAAAACCAACTGCCAGGACCGTTGTTATTCCATCTTTAATTTTCACCTGCTGTCCGAGCATATGTTCCCCTTTCTTTCAATCCATCTTTCTATCATACATCCCTATCATAAACAGTAGCAGTTGCAGATTTTACTGCCTGTCACGTTCTAGCACACTTATTCCCAGGAGTCCAAACTGTCATTCCCAGTTGTACTCAATCCCCAGTAAGTAGCCATTTACTCTGAAATTCTACTCATGTAAGAAAGAAAAGTATATAGTCTAGGATATAGTGATTATTTTTCAAACCACATGATATCAACCCTAGCTATAAACCAGTTACTAGCCGCCATGGACCATCACAACAAACCAAAAAAAAATATTCTCAAGGTAAGTGGTCTAATGTGCCACATGATTTCTACCAAGAGATAACAATGAAATGAATAAAAAGATGCAACATGTGCTATCATTTTAAACGAAACAAGATTACTAACGTGACAGTAATTATTACTATATCACTAAAGTTATGTCTAAGGACAAGAAAAAAAAATTGACAGCATTTAGCTATATCACAAAACTTAAGTAACAGCTCTTAGCTATATTACTAAATATAGTCTACAGACTAAAGAAAATTAAAAGAAAAGAAAAAAACCTTAGTGACAGCTGGAAGCTATATCACCAAGCAAGTACAAAAGAAAATTGTGTGTTCCTATCCTAACCGTTAGTAAAACTATGTATGTACCTACTATCCATAGAACAAAAATATTTCCTAACGAGCATGCAACCAAGTTAAAACACGACCTCTACTAACTAGTTAAAACACAATCTAGTAAACTAGAGTTAGTTAAGAATAAAACCTAGCAGTCTAAGCTAATTTAAATTAAAACTTAGCAAACTAAAGCTAGTTCAAAATAAAATCTAGCATACTAATGCTAGTTCAAAATAAAATCTAGCATACTAATGCTAGTTCAAAATAAAATCTAGCATACTAATGCTAGTTCAAAATAACCTTGGCATCGTTGTTTGGTATATACCAAAGCAACACATAAAAACGTCCTACGGCTAGAGAACCAGAGTCCACTGCTTAACAGTGAGGAGAAAAAAATAAGGAAGAAACGGGTATAAGCGATGTGAGAAACAGGTAGTCATACCTTGATATCCTTGATATGCCAAGTACCGAGATATTTTCCGTCATATCCTTCTAATTCGTAGACCAATGGTGACAATACTTTCTTTACGATACATTTCTCGTACTTAGGTGCTAGTTTGGTAGCTTTAAATTTATCAGCGTCACTTTGTATGTACGTCTTCCGCCAAACTTCCTGTCCCTCAGACAACTTAACCTCACGGCGACGTAAATTATAATACCTGGTGTTCGTAGCGTGAGCTTTTAAAATGTTTGTACGTACTTTATTAAAGATCTCCTTCAGAACTCCAAACTCACCTGCATATTCATCCCTTGGCATGGCTATATCATAATCACAATCACCAGTATCTTTATAAAATGTCCCATTTATTATCGGTTCTCTGCCATGAACTAAAAAGAATGGTGTAAAACCAGTAGTTTCATTAACAGCGCTATTTAATGCAAACTGTATTTTATATAAATTTAAATCCCATGTTCTATGATCTTGTTTTACATAAGATGAGACAGCTGTCATTACGGTTTTATTATATCTCTCCACTAAATTAATTTGTGGTGTGTACCTAGGTCCGTAGTGAACACGAGGAACGTTATACTTTTCAAGCAATTTACGAAAATCAGATCCCGTGAATTGAACCCCGTTGTCGGTAATTACGGTTTCAGGAATTCCGTGAGCTAAGAAAACATAATTCTCAATGTTCTTTGTCACCGCGGCACTAGTTGCACTTCTTAGCGGAAACAACATGGTATATTTTGAAAAACAGCATGTTACCACTAACAAATGTACAAATCCCGAACGAGATCTAGGCAAAGGTCCTACCAAATCCATTGACAAAACTTGAAATGGTCTATAGCACTGTTTTGGTTGACCCATAAGTCCTGGTGTGAGAGTTGTCTTGTGTTTGTAAGCTGAACATGTGGCACAATTTTTAATATAATTTGTTACATCTCTATATATTCCTGGCCAAAAATATCTCAAACATATCCTGCGATGTGTTTTGAATACTCCTAGGTGTCCTGAAGTTGGAGGTTCATGATTCTCCGAGATAATCTTTGCACGCCCAGATTTCGACACAACCTCTTTCCAATCAAACTCTTGTGTTAATGTGTATTTACTTTTGCAATATCTAAACATTTTTCCATTTTCTATACGGTAGTTGGGATAATTTTTCGGATATGCCGTACAACCCTGAAATATTTTCTTATACCACTCATCATCGTCTTCATTTACCGAGGGAGTGTTTATGACTTCAACCTTGAGTAAACGTGAGAGAGCGTCCGGTACGACGTTATCTTTCCCTTTTCTATGCTCAATTGTGAAATTGTACTGTGACAAACGACAACCCCAACGAGCTAATCGTCCAGTAGGATTTTCCAAATTCATGAACCATTTTAAGGATGCATGATCTGTGACAACAGTGAAAGGTCTAGTTCCCAAATATGGCTCAAATTTTTCAACTGCAAAAACGACAGCTAAAGCTTCTCTTTCTGTTGCACTGTAGTTACGTTCATTTTTATTTAGTGATCTACTAGTATAGGCCACAGGGTGATCTTGACCATTAATATTTTGGGTTAGCATGCCACCAATACCATAACTTGATGCATCACAATGTACAGCAAAAGGTATTTCAAAATTTGGACAGGCTAAAATCGGAGCTGAAACTAAACAATTTTTTAAACGAGTGAAAGCTTCTTCAGCTTCTGTGTTCCAAACAAATTTAATCTTTGTACTGGTAAGAGCATTAAGTGGTGCTGCTATAGATGAAAAATTTCTTATAAATCTACGGTACCAAGAGCAAGTTCCCAAGAACATTTTGACCTCTTTAGAAGTTTTTGGTGTAGGAAATTCCAAAATTGCACGCACTTTCTCTGGATCCGTTCTTAATCCACACTCATCTACCACATACCCAAGATATTTAAGTGATTTACGGAAGAACTTACTTTTTTCAAAATTAATTGTTAAATTTGCATTTTCAATTCTTTGGCAAACGCGTTTTAACAGCAGTAAATGTGTTTCAAAATCTTCAGCTATTATTACAATATCATCTACGTAACAGAATACTAAACCCTTTGTAATATCACTACAAAAAGGTGTACCAAAGAGCATATCCATCAATCTTTGTTGGCGAGCAGGAGCTCCACACAAACCAAATGGCATTACCTTAAATTTGAACAAACCTTTACCCGGAGCAGTGAAACTAGTTTTTTCTTGTGAATTTTCATCTAATTTAATTTGCCAAAAACTTGATTTAAAATCAACAGAGCTTATGAATTTAGCATTTCGAAGGCTATCTAAAATTTGAGGTATATAAGGTATTGCATAAGCATCCCCTTTCGTAACTGCATTTAACTTTCGACAATCCAAACAAAATCGCCATGTACCATCTGGCTTTGGAACCATAAGAACTGGGTTATTCCACGGGCTTTCACTAGGTGTGATAACATCGAGCTCGAGCATTTTATCCACTTCCTTATGCAATTCCTTCAATTTCTCGGGTGACATTGGATATGGTCTACATTTTATTGGTAACGCATCACCAGTATTTATTGTATGTTCAATTAAATGTGTCCTACCTAATCCCTTGCTTTCAAACGAAACGTCATGAAACTGTTTTATCATAATTTCTGCCAGCTCTTTTTGGTTAGAATTCAAATCATTATAAGATTTTACAAAATTAATAGGCTTGTCAACATAACTAGAATTTTGAATAAAATTTGTAGGTGCTTCAATATAAGATATGTTTTGAAAAATCTCCGGCATTAATTTAAAACTTTTCCAAAAATCTACTCCCAATATGACATTTGAAATTATAGAAGGTATTACATGAAATTTGATTACATTAGTCACTCCCTTAAAAGTAATGGGCAGTGTTAAATAACCAATAGTATTGCAAACTGAACCGTCCGCAACCATAACATTTGATTCGTTAGTGTCTTCTAAAGAATATCCCAAATCAATAAAACGCTTATGAGCATTATTTCCTATAATTGAAATCGCTGCATCAGAATCTAACAATCCACAAATTGTCAAGTCTAGGATATCTACATTTAGATAAGGCCGAATATCATTTACGTTTGGCTCAAACAAAACCGATGTAACGTTGTTATGTTTAAAATATTTAGATACAATCCCTAACCATTCTTTCCATTCCAAAGGATCAGCCTTTTCCTTCGAATTAAGTTTACATCGATTTGAGCTTCCTAGTTTTTTTGGATTCGAACCAGTTTTACATTTAGGACAGGAGCGAGTTGTGTAGCCCAATTCTCCACACTTAAAACATAATAACCTTTTGTCTCTACAAAATCTAGTACTATGGTTATCCACTTTACATCTGTAACAGTACACTTTTTTATTTTTATTCACTGTATCCTGTTTTTGTGTGTTACCAAAATGTTTATTATGGTGTGTTTGAATAAATTGTTTTTGATTTTGAATGTTACTAGTTTGTCTTTGTTCTGGAAATTTCTTTTCTACCTGAGGTGGTTGAGACACAACGGTGACATTTTTTGTCTGTTTACACTTGTACACATAATCGGGATTTATGTTCGATTGTTTAGGTGGTTCAACAAACAATTCTGTGCTTTGACGTGCCGATTCTATTTTTCTACACTTAAGTTTGAGATCATCAATAGAACTAATATCGTATAACGCTAATTGTTCTTTATAAGTTGGTCTAATGTTATGTAATAAAATATCCAACTTGTCTTTATCAGATAGTGGTGTATTTAAACGCGAGAACATTCCACTCATAACCGCAAAATAAATGTGTATAGGTTCATCTGATCCTTGTGTACGTGACCTTATTTCGCTTAGCAATCTGTATTCGTAATCAACTGGTGCGAATTCCTCGATTAACAAAGCACTGAGTTCCTTCCATGATGAAACCTGATGTTTGACACCTCGATACCACAAAAGTGCCTGGTCCGTGAAAAAACAAAACGCAGATTTGAACAACACTGTATCGTTTACACCAAAAGCCGTAGCACGTTCACATACCATATCTAAGAAGGAATGTACACTTGTGTGACCATTAAAACTAATATTCCATTTGTGGATATTTAATTTATTAATAGGAGAACGCTCCTGACTATCCTTCGCAACCTCTTCAACCGAACCAGAACTGGATTCACCTTCCTGTTTTTTAGAATCCCAACCGTTTAAAATACCAAGAAAAGGCTTCAACTTTGAAAGTAATGCAGCACAAATATCCTTATCCACAGGTTCCTCACATTGTAACCTCTCCAATCTTTGCAAACAATGACAATATAAGGCCTTCGCACGAGAGAGCTGATAACGATCCTTAGATTTCTTATAATTATCCAAAATACCTTGTAATTCCTTGATTTTATCCGTAACAAGAGGCAACTCCACACTGGGTTTGATATCATCACCCAAAATGTCCTCCGGCTTAAATTCTTTACAAAGTGACTTCAACTGTTTTCGCAATTTGGGAACGGTGTCCTCTGGAATCTCCGATCGAACAGAAACCTCATAAATAAGCTCTTCGCGTAGCAACGAATGAAAATAAACGCTTTGTGTATCCATTTTTTTTTTTTTTTTATATAGGAGCAGTAATAAACACCAGTATAAGGGAGAAATTAATATAACCTATATGTTTTCTCTGTCACAATAAGTATGCAAGTTATTTACTTGTAAAACAAAATAAGTGGAACATCATGTTCACAAATCACCACAAAAAAATAATATGCACAGCCCTATCGCTGTGTGTAAATAAGTACTTGTATTTAAAATTTGTTGTGAAATTAAAGTATTAAAATATTTCACTAATCTGTGAATATTTATACAAAGTATTTAAAAAGGATTAAGTACCTGTATTATAAGCAGTTTTAAAACAATATGTATTTTGTGATTTATAAAGTAACTTATATTATATAGTAACTTATATGTCTAGATAGTAGGTAATATTTATCATTAACCCGGTATAGGTAGTTATGACACACCAAAGAAAAAAAATATAAATGTAATGGTTACATTACATTAAAAAATATACAAAACAAGGCACAGCATACACTAACAGCAGCACAGCAAAAAATAATAATTTGCAGATAGAATATAAAAAAAACTCAGTTATTTCTTTATTTTGATTTTAGAGAAAATAAATTAACCAAAACTAAAAATTGTATTTATTTTCCCTAAATAGGAAATGAAAAATAAATGCACAACCTGATTACAAAGTAGTTATTTCAATGTGCTGAAAATAATAATACACTACCAAAATGAAGCTTTAATAAACCAAGTGGGCGCCACTGAAAGATATTTTAGGTGTAATTTTAGTGTTTTATGGTATGTTATGTTATGTTAAGAGTCTTTCAGAAATTTGTTAAAAAAACTGGAACCGGACTAGCTAAATGGAGATAAAATAAAATTGTCTGGACTCGGTAGGTACTCAGAATTTATTGATTATTTAGATATCATTACAATATTGCACAGTTATACTCTTAAACATGACCCCTCTAGGAGGACACGGATGGTACAATATTTAAAATATGTAAACTCTTAGATAACCTTATTTATTATGAGCAAAACTCTTGTGTGTAAGGATGACCGAGTCAGAGAGAACATAATAATTTCCAAATATAAAGGGTCGTGAGAGTATATTCGGTTCGCGTGGTTTATTAAAGCTCCTCAAAATGATTAACTACCAATTTTGTGTAGTAACAAATACAAGGGAAAGCAAAGGTTGATTCCCCAGCTTCGACGTAGCAAGATAAGATGAATTTTGGTACCTCTTTTTGGATCTAACCAAAGATTCCGTAGATTAAACGTTTCCTGTTGCCGCAACCACGGTCTCCTGGTGCTCCTGCAGGTATATCTTGAACTCTCCACGCCGACAGGTTCTCCAACCGTTGTGATTGACCAAACTAGTCACCCCTATACTATTTGGGCAAATATTTAAACCTCAAAAGATGTTTATTTAAAGGAGACTACTGTATAGTAAAAACTATTCAAGCAGTGATGAAATATCAAAACTTTAAACATTAAGAACTGAGTTAAGTATTTTTAAATCTTAACTTTTAAATTTTTACTTTTAAAATTCTTTCTTGTAAAATTCCATGAGTATCTCGTGTTGATCAAAACCATCTACGACACACTCCCCATCCATGAACCCAACCTACCAGTGACGAACGGTTCTAAATCTGCGTAACATAAGCAATCCATCCAACCGTTCACATAAATACTCAGGTTGCATTATTCCATCAACATATTCCATCTGCAATTTGGCTGGCTGTTAGTGCATTGTATGTACTATTTTTATAAAGGTTTATCCTTCATTTTTACCCTGGCGACGAAACGAAACGATATAATGTCCTGCCTGCTGAGGTCCCCGACCATTTTCCATCAAATTGCCATCGCGTCCCTTTTATTTTTTTTAAACGTCAAATCTATGACATTTAACACCTAGTAGTTCTGCCAAACAATAAAATTTATAATTCGATGAGTTTTATTTAAAACCTTTTATTGAAATAAAGGATAACACATGACTAGGAATAGAATATTTACTTATTCCGGTTATTAAATAATAAAATCAAGAGAAATCTCAAAATATATTCTATATCATCAAAGGACAGCGACCTCTATGATGCTAGATGTCAAAACATCTTCAATATTAATTTCCAACCTGCACAACAGATGGCACTAGTGGTTTCAAAAGATGACCTAATTCACAAAATAGTACTTTCTGTTCCTTCTCAAAAGAACAATAAAAACGCAACGTTACACACGGGTCCATTGGGACCCGGTCCAATGAGGCGTTCATGGGGCCAAAGCCGACGCGTATATTGAAATTATACAAGGCCAGCACACATTCATAGTGTCCTAACACTGTACGGATTCAGAATGTGTAACAAAATTAAGTTTTTGAAAATATACACGATTTCTACGTAATGGTCGCGTATATTTTCTTACACTGATTCAGTAAATTAGTTCGGAGAATATACAAGGTTAGAATCCACATGTTCTGACATTGTATAGTTTAAGAATGTAAACGTGTAACAAATGTTTGTAAAGTATACAAGCTTGGAAAGACAATATTAAGTACTAGCTGTTGCCTGCGGCTTCGCCTGCGTGAGTTTGCTCGGTATCTACAATTTCCCGTGTACCACCACTCCCACCCCGAGTCCCTCTTTGTCCTATCCCGTGACCTGTCTATTTATACGTCAGTAAAAAATGCTCATCAGATTAAACGACTTTTGCTAAGGCGCCATTTCCATATATGTAATAGTGTAGCTGGTCTCTTGAAATTCTTCATCAGATGATCCTGATCTTCGATTTTTATACGTCAACAGAAAATGCTCGTCAGATTGATAAACTTTTGCAAAGGTACCATTTCCATATTTCTTATAGTTTAGCTGTTCTGTTAAGGTTCTTCATCAGGTGTTCCAGTTATCAAAATCAATTATAGCCTATATGTTGCCCAGGCTTAATAGCTATACAACAAAAAAATTGCTTCTATTATTCTTTTTAGTTGTCCCTCTATCCATTTCAGTCAAACATACTAAATGTACAGACAAAATATTTCTACTGTTTTATTATATGTACTTATAGAAGATATGAATGAAAATGTATTAGAAGGCTAAAACCAATATGTTCTGACATAGGTTTTAGCCTTCTAATACATTTTTTGTATGGGTTGGGAATAAAAAAAAAACAGATTTTTACGAGATGATATATTTTTATTATGAATTAGGAGAAAAAAATGTTTGCTTACTTAGAATTATTTTGGTTCTAAGACACATTGAATGCTAAATCATGCTTTCTTTTTCTGGTTTGTTTTGGTTCAATCAAAATGGCTACCTTGAAACTCTTCACGTATAGATTCCAAGTACATCATCGTGCGTAGCACTAAGAAAATATACACGATTAGTCCGCTATGGTAACTAGCGCAGTATATTTTTCGCACAAAATGTAAGTGTACGTAATTGGAAAATATACGCGATAAAAACGTAATAACCATGTATAGTTTCAAAAAAAGTTTATTAATGTAGAATTTGAAACTATACGCGAGCAGTCCGAACCTGTGCGTACTGTCCTTGTATAATTTCAATATACGCAAAGCCGACATGAAGAGGCCTTTTTGTACCTTTTTATCTAAAAGTGAGATGGCTGCATCTGCGGTGATCTGCCCCTTAATGTACCATAGATATGATATATGTGATATACTAACCTAATTTGAAGAAATAAGATGTTTTTTTAGGTATGCTAACATTTGAGCACGCATCTGTACACTGAAAAAAGAGGTAATACACTATCAATTTCAGTAAACCACTTCAATATACTGCACGGTCGCTTTTTGGTAGACTCTCGAATTTGGTCGGCTTATCGTGGTATTTCACCTTGGCTTGGATTTATAATTATATTTCTTGAACTACTGCATATATTGATCTGATTTTTGGAGAATGGATAGTTAACTATATTTAGCAATTAATGCAAAACATGTGAATTTCGTAAATAATAGACCAACTCGTCTAATGGACTGTCGAAATTCATGGCGGCTGAATCATTGCATTTATTCTCATAACTTATTAAATACTTATGATACTATGTTGATATTTACATGGACATTGAAAACAACTTCAAGGTACAAACTCACGTCACCAATTAGTCTCTAGGGCCCATATTTATAGTACAAGCGCCAAAATACCTAAATTCACGTTTTTATTTTTAGCTCCTGAACGGTAATATTTTTTAAATTTCTATTTTTACAAACATTATACACAAATTAATAACAACTTGTGTAAAAAAAGTCATATCTCTACGCCATGCCATTTAGGAGATCCAGCATCCGGCCAAACGTTCCCCCAGCAGAATTTTGAATTTCTCCCAAGTCTTTCGATACACAAATTTTATTTATTCATAAACATTTACCTTTCACGACACTCTAATTATTGTACTTACTTTCATTTCGATCCGAGAACTTTTTTTGCTGGGGGAATGTTCTAAATGTCATCCTGGCAGAATCTGTTTGTAATTAAAATCTCAAAAACTAATTGATGCACAAATTTGAAACTTATATAAACATTTACACGACGTCATACTCTAATTATTTAGTAACATCACGTTTTGATATTCAGTAGTGTTTTGCTAGGGGAACGCACTCGATATCGCATAGGACAATTGCGACCGTCCGCGAGCCATTCGCGCTAGCAGTGTGAAAAACCCCGAACGCCCTCTGGCGGCAGCAATGCGAAACGCCCGCGTTTAGTTTTACCCAATATATTACAAACAGTATGAATATTTAATTGTAGCGGCAAATCTAAATGCTTCTTTATTTGATTGTTATGTTTACTTAGTTCATTATAGAGACTTAAAGGACTTAGTACACTAGGATGTAAAATATTTACCTTAGAAAATAATACAGCATTTAACGTAGAATCTAGTACATTAGAAATGCTCAGTAAAGAGCTTTCAAGTAGATTTAGTAGATTATTTATCTTAGACATATGATAATACAAATTATTAGTTTTAGTAGATTCTAACAACATTTCTTGTATAATGTTTATTTGTGAGTTTATTTTAATTTCATTCTGATTTAATTTGTTAATAGTTGAATTAAAATTATTTATAGTAGATTTTACAATATGTATGTTTTCTTTCATTAAACGGTAGATATCAGAATCACTCTTCTGAAAAGATTCAATCGCGGCATCATATTTGCGTGCATCATCCGCGTCTAGAGTACCAAAAAAGAATTTTAAGATCTCTCCACCAAACTCTAAGGATCTTTTCACCTTGGTTGGCGTTTGATCTGCGACAATATGAGATAAAGATTGCAATTTGACTAAGTTAGATTGTATTAGTATCTCCAAAGGGTTAGAAAAGTCTTTGCATTCAATGAATTCCTGTGATTGAAGTTTCGGGGCGCTCCATGGTGAAATAGAGGGGCGAATGATATTTTGGTCAAGCATTTTACGAATTTGGGAATCTACTTCTTCCTTATGACATTCAGGGAAGCGATATGACTTGACATGAATTGGAGGCGCATTACCTGAGTTAATAGAATGTTCGATTGCGTTAGTGTAAGATAATGGTTCATCTGGAAGATGAAAAATATCTGTGTATTGAGAGCAACATTCCAAGAGAGATTTTTTCTCTTCAGAATTTAAATGAGAACAGCGTAATAGGTTTAATACTTTTTGAACTCGTTCAGATTTAGAATAAGAAATTGAATTTATATTTTGATACTTGTAGGTATTTAAGTCATAATCGAGAGGTGACACTTCTGCGTGATAATCTTTGATCTCTACGTCAGAGTCAGTGGTATTTAAAACAGAAATATTTATTCTTTTATTAGGATTAATAGATACAATGCAATTTGCGACATAAACGCCATTGCATAAGGTTTGATCGAGTACTAGAGCCTCATTATTTTTATAAGTCTCGTGCGAGTAATTTGATATAGCGCATTCAATGACTATTTCAGAACGAGCGGGAATAATATAAATTGGTTTAGTGTAATTTATTTGTAAATTATGCTCGTATATATTCAATATTTTTGTATCATAGTTAATGTTCGCTTTAAAATGACTTAGAAAAATCACTACCTAGGACGCCATCATAGTCCAGCATGACGTCATCATTGACGACATGAAATTTATACTTAAAATTATTGGTAGATAGTACAAAGTCCATTTGAAATGTACCTAATGTAACGCAACAAGATTCAGTGTTGTTTATTCCTTTTAATTTAACCATTTCACGAGATAAAGGAGGTGTCATGTTCATACTTGATCGTTTTAGTAAACTGATAGATGCACCTGTATCTATAAGAAAACTTAAAGGTTTAAAAGAGTAACTCGACTTTAGAAATACATGAGGTAAAGATATTTTTTTTATTTTTATATTTGTCTCGTAAATGGGAATTGTGCAATTGACATGAGTAGAAGCGTTATAAGATTTAGCGATTTTATTTTTGTTGCAGGAATTAGAATATGGTTTAGTATAAGATTTAGTAGGACTCAGTTGCTTTGACTGAGATGTAGATTTGGTAGGACTCAGTTGCTTGGACTGAGTTGTAGATATAGTAAGTGAAATCGTGTCGTTTGCTATATTCGATTTCGGTAGACACGGACCCGAAATCGGAATTAGTTTAAATGTGTATCGTCGGAATCGAACCGCGACTCATTTACGTCACACACGTTTACCGTGCCGGTGGCGTTACCAGGTGACTGGTAGTCACGTTGTGAAGAGCTAGCGTTTTCGCGGCGCTGCATGTTATATTTGCGTTTACGACACTCATCTATTGAATGACCCAAATTTTTACAATAATTACATGATTTTATGTTTGAATTTGTATAAGAATTAGAAAGATTAGATTTTATATTATTATTAGAGTTAGGGTTAAGGTGATATGTTTTTTTATAGTTAGAATATTTATCTGAAGATTTGTTTTTTAAGTAGCATTCGGAGGAAGTGTGACCTGATTTGTTACATATGGAACATTGTTTGGTATATTTATTTGAGTTAGATTTAGACAAGTTAAATAATTTTTCTTCCTCAATTGCGTGTTGTACCGCTTCGTTTAATGTTGAGGGATTCCTGCACCGGACAACCGCAGATATAGAATGATTTAGACCTAACATAAAGGTATTAAGAGCAAGGTCTTCCATAGCTGCTATTCGACCAGGAAGTTCTTTAGTGTCCTTGCAGCTATAATGAATTTCGGAATGTATCCTAGCTAGTATATATTCGATTCTGAGAGAATATTTAGTGACATCTTCACCAAATAATTGTTTACAGTTTTGTAAATCTATTAATAAATGTGTAGAATGTTTTTTCTCGCCAAATGTATTTTTTAGAAATGATTTTAGTTCATCCCAAGTGTCAAATGTTCTTAAACTACAGGCTGCTTGAGCCTTGCCTTCTAATTGGGATAAAATAAATTTACATAAAACATTTTGCTGTTCGGGGCTAGCTAAAGAAATTGCATTGTCACAATTTGTAAGAAATGCGGGAAGTGACTCTCTGTCACCATTATATGGCTTAACGAATTTTGACAGAAATGTTAACGTGACTTTCTCGGATTTTTCGGACATTTCGGAAGTTGATGTTTTGCGAGTCTCTCCAGTGGATTCTGCTTTGAGTGACATCAGGTATATAAATTGTATTAATTGTATAAATTGTATAAAATAAAATTTGTAAAAGTATAGAAATAGAAATAATATAAAATTAGAGTTCAATTAAGAGTCAAATAAGTATAGAAAAAAATCACTCACAGAAACACGAAGCACACTTTCACTAGCATGACTTGGTTTTGAACACTGGACTTGACTCGGGGTGTTCACGCTGTCACAGCGGGAACTGGGATACGCGGCTGTCACGTTACCAGCGTATATCATGAGATGAGAGCACCTTGATGAAGATGGTGCTGGTGGTGAGTTAGACTGGAGCCGGTGTGTGTGGTGCGGGCTCAGGTTACACCTGAGGCTGACCGTCGACCTCGTGGGGGTGATGTGCAGTGAATACGTGGTGCGGGCTCACGCTAAAAAGCGGAGGCTGACCGTCGACCTTGTAGGGATGGCGTGTAGTGGATAGGTGGTGCGGGCTCACGCTATTGAGCGGAGGCTGACCGTCGACCAGAGTGCGGTTGATGCAGGCTTGACCTCCAGGTCAAGTCTCACTGTCGATCAGAGACCGTGTAGAGAACCTCGGGTTCGGATGTCAGGACTTCAACGGAAGCCACTTACGACATCCCACTTCTGACACCAATTTTGTTGTGAGGTTCCGTTGGTAGTTTCAAATAACACGCACTTTTACACCACAACCCTTTATTCACTTTTACACAAACACCAAAAATAAAATTGAAAATGTGTGACTCCCGACGATTACAAATTCTAACTCTGCTTAAATTTATAAAATTAATCAAACGCAGGTAAAACTGCTGACGAGTGGAATACCAACGCAGTTTGACCCAGTTTCGCTAGTATTAGAATATAACAGTACGTACGACACCGTCAGCAAGTTTAACTTCTCGCGTTGACGGGAGGAGGGGGTGTCCCCTTCCTTGAAGTAGAGTGTATAGTGTGTGACCCGCAATGCAATGTTTAGCGGCGGTGTCAATTAACGCGGTGCCGTTAAAACCTAAAATTTTTATATTAAAAATGGGTCGCAAATCGCGTCTAATCGGGGGTATCCCGGTGTTGCTACCGCTTGCACATACATCTCTACAAGAAAGTACATCTTCATAATAAACATTTTCACCAAATGATAATTCACAATTTGATAAAACATTACTGTCCCTTGGACTATAAAATTTATTTGAAGGATTTACATTTATTTCGGAAAAAATGTTACTGTCCCTCGGACGAACTGAAAAAGTACTACTATCCCTTGGACTATTTGAAAAAGTACTACTGTCCCTTGGGCTATAACAATTATTTGGATGATTTACATTTGTTTCAGAAAAAATGTTACTGTCCCTCGGACGAACTGAAAAAGTACTACTATCCCTTGGACTATTTGAAAAAGTACTACTGTCCCTTGGGCTATAACAATTATTTGGATGATTTACATTTGTTTCAGAAAAAATGTTACTGTTCCTAACTGAAAAAGTGTTACTGACTCTCGGACTATGAAAGTTGTTTGCAAAAACTAAATTATTAGTACACACATTATCTGTGGATAAGTTTTGTTTACAACTAATATTATTATTAGAATAGTGTTTGACGGTTTGTTTACTAATGTTATCAGTAACAATATCACTAATGTTATCACTAGAAGAGTTTTTCGATGAAAAACACGATAAAACCTGACTTTGATTACGACTACTATTATTACTATTACAGTATTTGACAGTTTGTTTACAAATGTTATCAGTGTTATCACTAGTAGAATTTTTCGATGAAAAACATGATGAAACCTGACTTTGATTACGAACACGTCGTTTACGACTATTATTATTACTAATACAGTGTTTGACTATTTGTTTACAAATCTTATCAGTCTTATCACTAGGAGAGTTTTTCGATGAAAAACACGACGAAACCGAACTTTTTTGAACACTATCGAGAGAATAAAAACTTGTATTTTCGTTAACACTTTTAGGCACTGAATCAGAGTTATTAGATGTTTGTGACTCACCTGGGGTCAACAACTTACGGCACTGGTCCCTTGTATGTCCGAAACGCTTACAGTAAACACACGAAGGTCGGGGCTTTTTGTCGCAGCGGCGGAGTCTCGGCTCGGCGCCGATGGAGCTGACGACGCAGGCGGTTGCCGCGCAGGAGCTGATGATGAAGGCTGCTGCCGTGTCGTGGCGCGCGCGGGAACGGCAGCCGTTAAGGCCGGGTCGCGCGTATTCGCGCCGTCGGAAGATGGCGCGGCCGGTTTCAACCCTGCGCTAGGCCTTCGGGCTTCGTCGAACGCGTCCTCCACTATCCGTGCTAGACGGAGTAAATCGGTGAAGCTGTCGAACTCTTCCCTGCGGAGCCTTTCTCGAATGCGGCTGTTGATGAGACCGTACGTAATATCCAATTGGGCCGACAAAGAGAGGTCGCCTTTTGGTAATCTCGCTAGGAGAGCACGTACTCTGGTCACAAACATATCAGTGTTTTCTTTATTTTGAGAAGTAGAAAACATTTCTAGATAAATACGGTGAGGTGGGCGGCGGTCCCCGTAAGCACTTATTAAATTTTCTTTAACTTGCCGCCACGATGAGACGGTGTCCTTGATACCCTGCCACCACGTGGCTGCTTCGTCTTTGAATAGGTATGCAAGTCCTCTCATGATATTTGAGTCTGCCACTTGTGAGCATTCACAATATGCCTCCACGGCATCTATAAAAGCCTCTACAGATTCTTTAGGCCGACCGGAAAAAGTTGCCTTGCAGCGCGCCAGGGTTGCATCACCTGGCGGAATCAAGAAGGTAGAGTTCGCCCTCGTCACCGACTCCAGGAGGCTGCGGAACGCATCTGCTTGCGACTGCTGGAGGGAAGCGATGATTGATGCCACATTATCGGCAGAAAATGTGGTACTTGCTTCGGCGCGAGGTGGCGAAGCGTCGTCGCCGCCATTTTGTGGAAAAAATGCGAACGACGGTGAGGGCGTGGTCGGTCGAGGCGAGGGATTAGATTCTTGAATTTGAACTTCCTCTGATTCTTCCTCCCTGCGAGTGAGACTCGCGGCCCTCTTCTTGTGATAGGCATCTTTATTAACACTTTTTTAACTGAAACTTAACTGAACTGCAACTAAACTAACGTTGTGCGCCATATATGAGGTGGGTTACGAGTATCAATGATAATCCCAGGGTAAAACTATGGAAAACTTTACTATCACACACACAGTTTTACAACATATAAAAAATAATGAAAATGAGTTCGGAAAAATCCCTACAAACAGTTCGTGTTTGCATTTAGTGCAGACAGGAGTTAGTTAACTAAGAAAAGATTGCTCGGGGGTCGCGGCGAGCGACACACCACGAGACGTGTTTAAAAGAACCCGGTCGTCGGCAGACTGACTGTGCTGGCCGCCGCAAGCGCCTGGCGCTGGGGTGACGCAGTACGCATGCGCGTTAGGCGGGCGCAACTCCCGAGAGAGAAAGATAGCGACATGTGGAATGTGGCTATCTCTATCTATAGCGCACGGGCACGCAACAGCGCGATTCACGGACTGGGCGGTGGTTTACTATAACCTATTTACATTGTACCTATGTAAGTAACTAGGGTGAAGTTTGTTTCTGTGGGAATTCCGGGAAATTCTCGCTTTGTGCTTCCCACACTCCCTAAGGAACCTACATGTCAAATTTCAACTTTCTACGCCCAGTAGTTTTGGATGTGCATTGTCTGTCGTCACTCAGTCAGTAACGGATTTTTTATATTTAATGATTTAAATAAGTAGGTATGTACATTCAGAAAATCAGAAAGAAAACATACCTCATGTTTTTAAAATATTTGTTGACAGCTATAGAAAATAAGCTTCTTTTAGTATAATCAGTGAAGTTGGTACATTATTATATGCAACGTCTATTCCTCAGATGATTTTAATCAAATTCATGAACAAAGGAATTGCTGAAAATAAAATTAGCATTCTCCGGTCGCCTTGCACAAAGTCGGGGATTTATTATAAACCGAAAATGTTTATTTTTGTTCTGAGATAAACTCAAACAGAATAATTTACGTCGTCCAATCTGCGGCCGGCCAGGGCGGGCAACACCGAAAACTAAACGTTGTTATGCTCAAAGCGTTTCGTTATTCATTCAGGACTTTAGCTTACCTTCCAAAAAGACGGTTAATATTTTTGGTTGGAGTTTCTAAAAACAATATTACTTAGTGGATTCTGTTGGGTATTTTAATACTTTTACATAATTTGAGTAAAAAAATGTTGTTTATTTTATTAACAATAATACAACTAAATCATTTGTTTGTGGCTGTACACACCAATACTTTGGCGTGTGAATTGATGATCTACTAATTAATTATAAATAAAAATGCGTATGGTTGAACTTGAAGTAGTTACTTATTATTTTAAGAATAAAAAATTACAACAAAAGACTGTGAACTTGAATAGGTACATGTTATTATTTGGCGGGATCTGTCAATAGTGAAAAATATTTGAACTAGAAACACAAGTTTTCATTTCTTTCTTTTTAAATTCTGTATGGCCAGCGCAAAGTAAACGACAATATGGAATTTTAGAAAACAATATTAGGCTTATACAGTGGCTAAAGAATTATGTTATGGTGATTAAACATTACTCATGTTATAAATATAAAAGCTGAAAAAATCTACTAAATTTATTTATTTATTTATAACTTTATTAAACCCAAATACAATCTAGTTTCTCGAGCGGACTTATACGCTAATAGCATCATTCTCCACTAGTCAACCTTCAGAAAATTGATATAATTTTTCTTTTAAAACATTAGATCCGTGCTTTAAAGAAAAGCCCCGGTAGAGCGGTAATAAATAATATTTCTAGTCCTCATTTTAACAAAGGAAATGTGGACGAACGCGAACCGAGTTACGAGTGAAGGTACTTAGGAAATTCCTGACATTATTTGAATTTGCGTTTCTAATGATGTCGTTTCGCCGTCATTACAAAATAAAGAGGCTCTGGATATGACACCTTATACATTTGGAGAACTGGCGAGCCATCACCCAAATGGAGATACTCTGGGGTCATCTTCAGAGGGAATGATCCTCTCAGGTAGCTGACCCAACTATTTATCCCTGTGTCAGATTTTAAGTTAGACTTTTACCAATACGTATATGTAAACAACATCAAATTTAATTTAGTAGTTTTTCCGTAATGCGCGTACAAATCTATACAGGGTGTTTTTTAAATCATTGGCATCCTTTCTACTGGTGAAAGGTGAAAGTACTCATGAACATGAGCAACTTTTTGTATGGGACCGACTCAATCCGATGGAAAAAAAAATCTGCTGTTCCATACTATTTTCCAATACCTACTCACCCGAAATGTATGGAACAGCTGATTTTTTTTCCATTGGATTGAGTCGGTCCCATACAAAAAGTTGCTCATGTTCATGAGTACTTTCACCAGTAGAAAAGATGCCAATGATTTAAAAAACATCCTGTATCTATTGAGCCACCTATTAACTCATTTTCCCCCCTCACAGTCAAAAACGTGAAATTGGCCAAGATTATAATTTTTATTTTAAATAAATTTTTATTAAGGTTTCTCTATGTCCTCATTAATGTACAACAATGTTATGAGACCCCTGTCCTGATAGTGAAGGAGTGATATAACGATTGTGATGGTAATGCGATACCTATTATGTATGCGTAATTCGATTAACGTAACAACAGGTTTGGAGTATAAAGCATAGAATTCTGATACTGTTACCAAATTATGTTTTTCGTTTTGGTCAATAAGTGACACTCATTCTCTTAAATATCTATACGGAATTCATCGTCATTTTCCTCTTAATTTTTAAAATCTAGTTGACGCAGAATGTCTTTTTCTTCCATTAATCACCTTCATCAGTCAGATCCAAGGTCACTTCCTAATATAGTTATCCTTACCTACCCCTTACCCTTATAATCAGTATAACGTTGGCGTGGATGTTCAAATTGACCGCTTTTTTATAACACAGGGCGGCAAATGAGCAAGTGAGTCATCTGATGGTAAGCGATCACCACTGCTCATGGACAACTGCAACACTAGGGGTATCACAAGAGTGTTGCCGGCCTTTCAGCAAGACGTAGACTCGTTTTTTTAAGGTTTCAATGTCATATCGGTTCGAAACACCGCCACAGGAAGCTATATAAAATATCTTCTCCACAAGCGGCAGAACCTTACCAGGCATAATGGAGACAGTCTTCAGCGCCCGCAGCACCCTGAAGGTCCGCAGCCCAGCCAGGTTGCCGACCTCCATGCCGATGGTCGCGTACCCCGACGTGATCACCACAAAGTCCAGCCAGTTCCACGGGTTCCTCAGGTACGTTTACTTGTTCAGGATGTACAAGTGACAAACATTGAATATCTATACGGAATTCATCATCATTAACCTCTTTCTGTTTGATATCGGGTTGATGCAGAATGTCTTTTTCTTCCATTATTCTCTTTCACCAGTCATATCCAAGGTCACTTCCTAATATAGTTATCCTTACCTACTCCTTTTCCTTACAATCAGTGGTCATTTTGGCATGGATGTTCAAATTGATCGCTATAGGAATAGATATTTTCTATAAGCAGCATAACCTTACCAGGCATAATGGAGACAGTCTTCAGCGCCCGCAGCACCCTGAAGGTCCGCAGCCCAGCCAGGTTGCCGACCTCCATGCCGATGGTCGCGTACCCCGATGTGATCACCACGAAGTCCAGCCAGTTCCACGGGTTCCGCAGGTACGTGTACTTGTTCAAGATGAAGCCCTTCGCTATGCACTTGATTATCATCTCCGCCGAGTAGATCGCCAGGAATATGTATCTGGAACAAAAGATAAATCTAAGTATTCTTACTCAAATTTAGTTTATTTTATATCACACTAAAGTTAATCTATGTTGTATGTTTGTGGGTTTGTTTGTAGGGGGTAATCGGAACTACTGAACCGATTTCAATGATTCTTTCACAAATAGAAAGCTACATTACAGCTGAGTGATATAAGCTACAATTTATGTATGTACCTCTCGAGTGAAGCCGGGGCGCTAGTTATATCTATTGAGGAGTACGGTAGCGTAGTGGTTCGCGCGCTCATAGTTGCTATAGTGGCGGTTAAGCAACTTTCGTTATGGTCGGTCATGGGATGGGTGACCTAAAATATATAATTTCGAGTTTCTCCGTGCTTCTGAAGGCACTGGTTAATCTGGTCACAGTCAATTTCTTTCAAGCTGACAAAAGGCATTTCCTAGAGACCATATCCATAAATTTGTTTTGCGTCGCTGCCGGACCTCTGGTATCGACGTCGGCGCAAGCAGTCTTCTACCAACGCGCGCGCTATGTGGACATGTCACAGCATCTCTTTTAATTATCGCAAAATCGACATTGTTAATCCGTGCGGGTGTGTGTACTTGCCTACGCATTGAACTGTCTGTGATTTGAGAATATTTTTTGGACTTTCGCCGCCTACAATACAAGTGACCTCGAGGTTTCCTTCGCCGCCTGACGTTTCATCTTCTCCGTGGCTTGGCAGAGTTTGGTAAGTGGCGTAATGCTATTTATGTGGTGGTTATCACTAGGAGTGTAATGTCAGATTATTTAGGAATGACTGTTATGGGACCTGAATGACCTAGACCGTTTTTTTGTTAGCATTTCTGCCATCGCGTTAAAGGACTATACAGGGCTAAGGGCTCTGTACGGTCCATATTTTGGTCCTTCGAGCCGGATTTAGGTCTTATTTTGAGTCCTAAACGCCTAGATTTTGTATAAAAAATTTAAAGAAATTTCGAGTAACTTTGTATTTTGTTGCATATCATCACACGATTATCGACCGTACTGCATAGGTTGTAAGGATCATTTTTGCTTTACCGGTTGGAACTACCGACAATAAGTTTATTGAACTAATTTCGTTATATCGCATTTTTCGGTTAATAAACTGTATGTATAACTCGATTAAATCGTTTATTCATATCGCCAAACAAGTTTGTTTCCGTCAAAATTCATAATTTCATCGAAAGTCCTATTTTTCCCACCGCGTGGTTATAGTGGGTAGTTTCGTGGGTCTTAGCGTGGTCTGGCCGTGACCCCCCCGCCCCTCGCACATAGGAATGCACGCACGTCTTATGTTATAAACACTACTAACTATTATAGGTTTGAAGTAGTTTCGCTTAGTAAAAATATTCCGTTATATACCGACTGCATACATGTTAGGTTACAATCGTTGATAGATTTTGTTATCGCTTCGTCATAATAATCTCATTTATTATACGAATTTAATTGTTTAAATTATTGCAATTTGAACACCGCATCGCATGATTGGCGTAGACTCATTCCGCATTTGTTTGAATTATTGCAATTCATTCATCTTATTTTCGCATCGCATTTTTTGTTTTGTTACCTATTCACGTCTCATAGTGAACTCGATAACTGTCAGGGATCTTTAGACAAGGTAACTAGTACACACATTAAACATCTCACATGATAACAGGGTTTATCTGTGAATGTGTGTGTATGAATCGCACCTATAATCGGTTATTCAGTTGTACTAAACTAGTATAATCGCGTCGTTATAGGTTTTTCAACGCACAACTATTTGTTGTTGTTCGTCGTGTACTCACGTATAGCTAAGTACATACCGCATCGCATGCTGCTGCACTAGCACAGGTTCCGTGCATAGTAGCTGATTTGTTTACGTCGCTCTTATCAATAGTGTTTATTGTGACTATTGTGAGTGTTTCGTAGTCGCATCGCACCCCCGACGTTTTAAGTTAGGGTTGCGTACGCATATAGTAGTTTATAAAAAGTAGGTAGTAGGTTTTCTATTGGTTAAGTCCCTCCTATAGTACATACATCCTATTACTGTAGGTATTTCGCATTTTTAAGTAATATTGCTCGTTTGCTCGATTAAATTTTGTATTCGCTCATCATGGGTGACGAATTGCAACTCAAGCTTTATATAGGGAAACGGGATGCGTATTTTGCACGCATTCAGGAGATTTACGATTCATCTGAATCCCTGACCACTGAGAAGGCCCGGAAGAGTTTCATCGCACGAGCCAAACAAATAGACACATTGCGTTCTCAATTTAGTGACGTAATTGATCATATTAACGCGTTATCTTTAAAATTAATTCAATATAATATATGAGGTTACTTATAGTGCGTTGAATTCTTTTGATGATCTGGCTGGTGAGATAAAACTCACGCTGAGTTCATTGACTGAACCGCCTCAGTCTACTTCTTCTCCCAGCGAGAAATCTGCCCCTAAGGCTTGTCATATTAAAGTACCTAAAATCGAGCTTCCTACCTTCGACGGTGATATTCAAAATTTTCTATTTTTCTATGAGACATTTAAACGTGTTATTCACACTAATTCGGAATTGTCCGATAGTGATCGTATTCATTATTTGTTGAGTTGTCTCAAGGGTAAGGCTCGGAATATCGCGGCTGGCCTTACACCTTCCGCAGAAAATTACCGTGTGGTATGGGATGCCTTAATTGCTAAATATTTAGATAATCGCGCACTCGCAGTTAGCTATTTGAACCAATTATATGCGCTCCGGTCAACTGGAGGTTCAAACCCGGCTAACATTGAAAAATTATTTGATAAATTTACCGCTATTGTTTCCGGACTTAAACAATTAAAAATAGATAACTTAGCTGACTTTATTTTTACGCATCTGGGATTAAAATTATTAGACTCAGATATTGCAAAACAATACGAGATGTCGCTACGGGATTCACAGAAGGTAGATTACGACTCCTTTGTGAAATTCGTTAGAGAACAAATTAAAATTATGACTCGCGTTGCGCCGCCTTCGCGCGTAGCAACAAGTTCTAATACGAACACGCCTTCGGCGTCGTCGGTTAAGTCGCCGCATGCGTTCATTGCTACTGACAGCTGCTCGCTTTGTCATGCAGGTCAGTCTACGCATAGACACTTATTTAAATGTAGTGCTTTTCTAAAGATGAACACACATGACAGATACAAATTCGTAAACAACAATAAACTGTGTCGTAACTGTCTGAGTAATCAACATCATACGTCCAGTTGCACGGAAATATAAATAAGAGTGGAAGTGTTAAGTAGGCGTGGCGCGGTCGCCACAAGTAAGCAATGCATTGCTAACAAACACGGCTCGTCATTCTAGTTGTGTTCTGACTTCGCGCTGAGTAGTTTGTTCGTGACATTGAATTCTCGTCGAAATTCCCTCGTCAAAATGCCATTTTGTTCTATTTTAGAGTGCAAAAATAACAGTAGCAAAATTAACCTTAAAAATGGAGGTGTTTCGTACCACAGGTGAGTAATATTTCGTTTGTTTTCTTTAAAATAAAAGTTCAATAATGATAATAAAAACTTTAAAATATTATTTGTTAAAAGTTACCTAAATGTTATTTCTATAAGGTCGATTTTGTCATTAACGCGTGCTCCTCTGTTCTTCCCGAAACGTCTATGCTACTCGATTAGTGATGTACCTAGTAAGGTAATGTTTTGGATTTTATCGATATATTTTGTTTACATTGTATGAAATATTAATTTTAAGGTTTCCCAAAGATCCTGATTTTAAAGAAAAATGGATAGATGCAACTGGCAGAGTTGTTTGGATGCCAACTAATTTAGTACTATATGTTCCGAGCATTTCGAGGAAAATAATTTCTTGATTTCGACACACTTTTTTTTTATAACAAAACATTACGTTAATTTTTGATTAAAATAATAACACTATAAATCCGCGAAACAATATAGAAGAAAGAAAATCTATTTTATTATTCTGAGTTTGTATGAAAATTTGATATAGATCAAATTTTCATACAAACTCAGACTTGATTATTGCAACACAATATCGATATCGATAGCGATATCGATATTGTGTTGCAATAATCAATCCGCTACTGCATTAATCGAGTAGCACTAGGAATACTTTCATTTGACGCTAATTTAAACCCTATTGTCTTTAATTTATGGGTCATATTGCTCAAAAGTTATGAAACGCCATCTATTGTCGAGTGGCGGAATTTTTTCTTCAGTCGACGTTGGACTTTAAAACGTCTTATGTACGTTCTTGTACAGTACAAATTAAGCCATATGTCGAAGACTTAAGGTACTTGTTTGTCCGATATAGTCGCATTGACTTAATACACTTTGATAAAATAAAAATGACCAATAAAGCTCATTGTTCATCTGTAGTGTAGTGTATGATTTATAACTTAAATGTGTGAGTTTGGCGACCACGGTTCACTTACTAATTTTATCAAGTAACACTTCCACTCTTATTTATATTTCCGTGTCCAGTTGTAAGTCAAGTTTCACGTGTAGTAAGTGTCATTTAAAGCATCATTCTCTCTTGCACTTTGACAATAATAATAAGCCGTCTCTTTCGCACAATGACACTGCGCTCGCGCATGCAGCCAGTGCGTCGCCGTCTGTGTCGCAACTCCCCGCGGCACCTTCCCCCGCGGTCGCCTCGCTCCCGCAGTTGACGGAGGCATTGTGCAATCACACCATTGTCTCTCATAATAAACGTACGACTGAAATACTTGCGACTGCTAAGATTTTTGTTGTGAATAAAAGGGGAAGAAACGTTATAGTTAGATGTTTATTAGACCCAGGTTCGCAGAAAAATTATGTAACGTCGAGTTGTTGTAAAATGCTCGGCTTACCTATTCAGTCGGAAGTTATAACTACGGTAAAAGGGATTGGTGGGACATCACAGCCCATCCGTGGGTCTGTAGATGTTACTTTTTGTTCGCGGCTTCGCTCGCAACCCAAGTTCAAGGTCAATGCTTTAGTGTTGGATCAAATAACGGGTCAGCTTCCGTTATGTCGTATAAACGTTGCTGCGGTTTCCCACATCGATTCCAAGCTGCTTGCAGATGACACTTGGGGTTTGCCCGGTAATATAGATATGTTACTCGGTGTAACACTCTTCGCTAAGTTATTACGACCGGGACATATCGCCGGTGAGCAGGGGTACCCTGATGCATTGGAGACAGTTTTAGGCTACATACTGATGGGAGATGCACCTGTGTTGGAGTCACACGCTGACGACACACTGTCGTTTGTCGCATCGTCTTGTTCGGATTGTTGCGACTTGCGTAAATTCTGGGAGATAGAGAATGTTTCCTCTTCTTCTTCATTAAATGTGGACGATACTTACTGTGAAGAGTTTTATCGTTCCACTACCGCGCGCACTCCCTCTGGTAAATATGTGGCCGCGTTACCGCTCAAGAATGACTCATCATCGTTAGGAAAATCGTTTGACATCGCGCGTCGCAGGTTTTATAGCCTAGAACGTAAACTTAAATCGCGTCCTGATGTTAAGTTACTTTATGATGACGTCATCAAGGACTATCTGAAAAATAATTATATTTCGCTAGTTGAGAATTTTCCTTCGCATTCTTCTCATGCAGGAGACGCTGGTGAACGACAAGTCGCCTATTATATTCCTCACCACGCTGTAATACGTGATGATAAAACGTCAACTCGTCTACGAATGGTTCTGGACGCCAGTTGTCGTACTAGTAATGTCACCTCGCTCAACGACATCCTGTACGCAGGTCCTGCACTTCAGGCAGACCTTTTCGACATTCTGTTGAATTTTCGCTTATTTAGTGTTGCCATATGCTATTCGCACTGTCCAGCAGTTGTGTCTGGATGAAGGTGGGACGCTCCCTCTCGCTCGGGATATTTTACAGCGCGACATTTATATGGATGACGTAGTCAGTTCTGTACCTAATGTTGATTTTGCGATAGATTTGGCACATCAGTTGATAAAACTATTTTCGCTTGGTGATTTCCAACTCACGAAGTGGTCGAGTAATTGTGAGACGGTTCTTCAATCCATTCCAGAGTCACTGCGACTTTCTCGGAGTGTTGATTTGAGTAAAGACACCACGCAAAAGATACTAGGCCTTCGTTGGTATCCAGAGGAGGATTATTTCGCCTTCCAGGTAACACCAAATAATCGCCCGTGCACGAAAAGAAATATTCTTTCGTCGATCGCACGTCTGTTCGACGTTTTAGGTTTGGTAGCACCTCTTATTTTATACGCCAAACTTCTTATAAAAGAGTTATGGCTCGCAAAAATTGGTTGGGATGACGCCCCACCGACTCGCATTGTTTCTTCTTGGGAGCAATTTAAGTCCGAATTGCCTCTCGTTTCGCAATTGAAATTCCCGCGACACGTCGGTGTCGTAGATAACTGTAGGATATCTCTCGTTGGGTTCGCTGACGCCAGTGAGAAGGCCTATGGTGGAGTGGTCTACGCCCACGTGGTCAACCCAGACGGCAATATTGTCGTATCGCTTGTGTGTGCGAAATCGAAAGTCGCACCACTAAAAAATGTTTCGCTAGCTCGCTTGGAGTTATGCGCCGCCTTGCTTTTATCAACTTTGATAAAGCGAGTACACACGCTGTACGCAGCTCGGTACCCTATCGAGGCTGTCGTAGCGTTTTCGGATTCGACTGTAACGCTGTGTTGGATTCATTCCGCATCGCATCGCTGGCACACGTTCGTGGCCAACCGCATCGCTAAGATTCATGAGAATCTATCGGCAGATCACTTCTTCCACGTAAGAGGGTTGGAAAATCCGAGTGACTGCCTCTCGCGCGGCCTAACGCCGGCCCAACTAGTCCACCACCCGCTGTGGCTATCCGGACCGCCGTGGCTTGCTCTACCCCGCGACGAATGGCCAATTAAACCATTCGCCTCTAGCGAATCACAGGAACTTCCCGAAATGAAATCGGTCGCTCTTCCTGTGCTATCGCTCCCCGCATCCTCAGATGAAAAAGGTTCGTCTGAGAACATATTGTATGAACGCGCTATCAGGTTTTCATCCTGGTCAAAGTATTTGAAAACTATTTGTTTTGTATATAAATTTTTGAGACTGCTTCCTAAAGGATCAGTCACCGCTTCTGACTTGGAGTTCGCTGAACGTATAGTATGGCTTACAGTTCAAAAGGTTCATTTTTCACATGATTTAGATTGCTTATCTCGCAATAAGTTGTGTTCTAAACAAGTACAAAAATTAAGCCCATTTATTCATAATGGACTTATTCATGTAGGAGGTCGCTTGTCCAAGTCAGAACTTCCATTTGATGCGCAACATCAAATACTTCTTCCGCGTCAGGATCATGTAGTAGAGCTGTTAGTCACTCACTATCATACATCCAACTTCCACACAGGTCCTAGCCTGCTCGTATCCTTGCTACGGCAGCGCTATTGGATATTGTCCGCGCGCCGCGTCGCTCGTCATATTACATTTAATTGTAATGTATGCTTTCGAGCAAGGCCGCGGCCGGTCTTTCCCATAATGGCTGATCTACCGCAATGTCGCGTGGAGACTGCTCCTAAAGCATTTTCACATACAGGGTGTGACTACGCAGGTCCCTTATATATCACTTCCGTACGTGGTAGAGGTCAGAGGGCTAGGAAGGCATACATCTGGAAGTCGCTTCAGATTTGAGCACCGTTAGTTTTCTGTCGGCATTTAAGCGCTTTCTGTCACGCAGAGGCCCGGTAGAGTTCCTCTATACGGACAATGCGACTAATTTTATTGGGGCAAAAACGTATCTTCGCGACCTGTATAAGTTCTTGTCACAGGAGTACCAATCCATTTGGGAAAAAGAATTGGTAGAGCACCGCATTACGTTAAAAACAATTCCATGTAGAGCTCCCCACTTCGGAGGAGCTTGGGAGAGTCAAATTAAATGCGTAAAGACCCATTTATTAAAGGTTATTGGGCAACAAATTTTGACGTATGACGAGCTCAACACACTGTTGACTCAAGTAGAGGCTCTGCTCAACTCGAGGCCACTTTATCAGCTTAGTTCTGATCCGTCAGAATTAACCGCTCTGACACCCGCGCATTTTTTGCATACTAAACCGCTCGTATTTATACCCATTCGCGACGTCAACGAAACGCGCTTACATCTTGTTTCGCGATATGAATTGACGGACAAACTTGTTAATTCCTTTTGGAAACGGTGGCGACAAGAGTACTTGCACACCTTACAATCCAAACAGAAATGGAACACGCCAAGTAACCCTGTCAGAGAAGGGATGGTAGTCGTCTCTATGCAGGACAATGTTGTACCCTTGCAATGGCCCTTGGGTATAATCACGCAAGTTTTTCCAGACAAATCTGGTGTAGTTAGAGTCGCTTCTGTAAAGACCAAAGATGGTGTCTTACGAAGCCGACCTGTAGTTAAGTTGTGCCCTTTGCCAACTCAATAGTTAATACAAACTTACTTACTCTAGTTTATAGCATTTAGATAGGTTAGTTAAGTATCGCATCGCTTCACTTATCGCATTTTGTTTGATTTGTTATAAAAACAACTCGCTTTTACTCGTAAGTAGTGCCATATCGGGATCATAACTTTAGGTAGATAGAGTATGTGATGATATGCAATTTATAGAGTAGTTTTCGCTTTAGTTTTCGGTTTTTTGAAAGTAGGATCTTTCAAGCCGGGGGAAGATGGTTAATCTGGTCACAGTCAATTTCTTTCAAGCTGACAAAAGGCATTTCCTAGAGACCATCTCCATAAATTTGTTTTGCGTCGCTGCCGGACCTCTGGTATCGACGTCGGCGCAAGCAGTCTTCTACCAACGCGCGCGCTATGTGGACATGTCACAGCATCTCTTTTAATTATCGCAAAATCGACATTGTTAATCCGTGCGGGTGTGTGTACTTGCCTACGCATTGAACTGTCTGTGATTTGAGAATATTTTTTGGACTTTCGCCGCCTACAATACAAGTGACCTCGAGGTTTCCTTCGCCGCCTGACGTTTCATCTTCTCCGTGGCTTGGCAGAGTTTGGTAAGTGGCGTAATGCTATTTATGTGGTGGTTATCACTAGGAGTGTAATGTCAGATTATTTAGGAATGACTGTTATGGGACCTGAATGACCTAGACCGTTTTTTTGTTAGCATTTCTGCCATCGCGTTAAAGGACTATACAGGGCTAAGGGCTCTGTACGGTCCATATTTTGGTCCTTCGAGCCGGATTTAGGTCTTATTTTGAGTCCTAAACGCCTAGATTTTGTATAAAAAATTTAAAGAAATTTCGAGTAACTTTGTATTTTGTTGCATATCATCACACGATTATCGACCGTACTGCATAGGTTGTAAGGATCATTTTTGCTTTACCGGTTGGAACTACCGACAATAAGTTTATTGAACTAATTTCGTTATATCGCATTTTTCGGTTAATAAACTGTATGTATAACTCGACTAAATCGTTTATTCATATCGCCAAACAAGTTTGTTAAGCTTTTGGTCCTGGCTGGGTAAAACCCACCAACCCGCATTGGGCCCACGTGGTGGGTCATGGACCATCATCCTTGACTATCCATAAGAAAAACCAATGCCCCAGCAGTGGGGACATTAAAATGCTGTTAGATTTCTGTGGGTTTATATTACCTGATTGCTGTTTGTTAGGCTCCTATAGTCCTACACTAGCCTGTTCCCGCGACTTCATCCGCGCATAAATTACTATTTTTTTTTTTTTTTTTTTTTAATCTATGTTTTTTTTTAAGGCTTTTGTTTTTATAAACATGTCAGCCTTATCGTATCCTAAATTACTATTGTTTATATCTCAGGTTCTAAGCGGCGTATCAAGATGAGACCTTCTAAAATACAAAAGCGAAAATCGCATCAAATTTGGACAGACAGAAGACAGAAGGACAGACAGACAGACAAAAATTCTACAAAAAATGGTTTTGGCTTCTATTGGCCACTCATAGTTTCTTTTCTTAAATATTTTCTATGTACAGACACAGACCAGTTACAGTTTTATTATATGTATAGATAGATATAGATGAGAGAGCTCTGTTTTTATATTTATGAATTTCGGCAAAACCACTTGCTCGGCTCTGTTACTCCAAAGAGTACGAAATTCAGCCCGAATACATGTACTATCAAATATATATTGGGCACCTGATCCCACTGCGACGTAATATGAACCCTAAGTATACACCAAATAAGGATGATATTACCGGGACGAGTCTTAAATCAGAGTTTGCGGTTTCCCGTTTTACTACTTGCGTAAATACGTATGTTTATCTTAAATATTTATCAAGTTTCTAATTAAGTATACTTAGTGAGGCGTGTGTTACTTAATCTGTATTAGTTTGTTCTGTTGGTATCATTTACGCACGAGTATATAAGTACAAGTAAACTTTATATGTACTCTCATATAGAAATGATATGGTGAAAAAATTCCATGCGAGCAGGACTTGAACCCGCGACCAGGTCTTTATACGACCTCATCTGAGATGCTAAAAAATCCAAAAATGAATATTGATGGCTTCCTACACTTTAATTGATTTTCAACTTCATCGAATATGGGTTAAATCAAATACCTTACTTGTATAGTGGGTATAGGTGGTAGGTGACGCATGCCTAATGCGTTTCAATAGAAATTGGATATGGTGAAGATTTTCGATGTGCAGGATTGAAATGCGATAGCTCAGTTGGAAGAGCAAGGTCGTATAAAGACCTGGTCGCGGATTTAAGTCCTGCTCGCATGGAATTTTTTCACCATATATAATTTCTATATGAGAGTACTTTAAATAAACTTTATATGTAGTAAAACTGATACAACCGGTAATTGGTCGTGAATTTTAATCTTGTTGAAAATAATTTGAAACTGATACAGAATCACGTCTTTATTCCTTACGTAGACAGAGAGAGGGTAGACAGAGCCAAAAGTCGTGAGACTCGAAGGCCACGCTTAGCAGAATAGTGGGCTAACTGATGGGATGGAGTTCAGGAATAGTGACAGGTTGCTAGCCTGTCGCCTGTAAGTGGATGAATCCCCAGAAAGCCCTTCCCTCGATTGACTTTTTACAATCTGCGCGGGAAAAGAAGCAGCACATTCTATGTTTTTTCTTCGCTCCTAGACCAGCATGGAAGACAAGAGAAGAAAAATAATTTGAAACATAAGTATAAATGCACTGACTTTCAATAGTTAAGGTACCTATCTAAAAAGTTAATGGACTTGGTATCATTTAGTGCTTATATTTATCTTTAGGTGGGTAATTCTTGTATTTATATATCTACTGCATATACGAGTTTGTTCTTTATTGATAAATATAAAATAAACAAGCTAATTATTAAAAAATAAAAAACACGACTGACAACTTACAAAGCCTATGTCACTCGGAGGATTGTAAGGAATCTAACAATACCTCTCACATCAAAATCTGTTAAGTCGTTCAGGACTTATGGTGGAATAAAAAAATTACATATATAGGTACATACTTACATACATGAACCCTGAAAACATAACACTCCTTTTTGGTCAGTCGTGTAAAAACAGATGAAAAGCCTGTTTTCTTTTTAAAAGCTACGAAGGCAAAGCAATACAAATACATGTTATAAAATCATCTCCTACGTAGGAGTTCCAAAATAAAAGTAACACGTAACAGCCATTTCAGGAGTTAAACTATATCAGAATTTAAATATACAAAGACAAGGTTCAAAATCACAAAATTTCAATCAGTACTCGCCAAAACGTTTTCCAATAATGATTTCGTTACGCCAAAAATGAGCGGTTCATTTGAATAAGTACTAAATAAATTGAGACAATTGGAATTGCTATTAATCAGCTTTGTTTGAGGAGTGAGGTGTTGTCTAATATTGAATTTTCTATGAATTATTTAGTTTTCACAGCTGCGTAAAAGCCTTTTTTTCTATCTCTAACTATAGAATTACGGTTCTACAGCGAATCGGCCAAAAACGCACGCTTATGCGGCGGAAAATCTGGGTCACGTTCTTAGACATCAGCGATACGACCTCCTGCAGCTGATAATGATGGGTAAAGTCGCTGGAAAGAGAAAGTTCGGAACACGGAAAAACTCTTGGTTGCGTAACATCCGAGAATGGACCGGGATAGCGAACGCTGCTGAGCTGTTCCGCAGAGCTAAGGACAAGAAGGACTTGAGCATGTTAATCGCTAACCTTCACTAGTTAGAGAGGCACCTTTAGAAGAAGAAGAACTATATAGATATAGAATTGCTATTGTATGTGAGTTTATGAGTAATATTCAAAGCACAAGCACTCAAAATCTACTAGATGGATTTTCATGAAAATTGCAGTACTGGAAAGGAAAATACTGATAATAGCACACATGATACTTTTCCGAAATTCTCACGCGAAACCAGAAGTATAAAATAATTCATTTAAACAAGTACGAAATAAATTAAGATAATTGGAGT